>JAMKCH010004616.1:0-34534 GCA_023653785.1 Ophioderma brevispina
ATATTAGTAAACGATTTTGGAAAAAATACGACGGTTAAGAACTCAATAAACGCATTTCAGACACTTTGAAAGTCGTCTGTGGCTTATAAAAAGATAATTATAGGATAAAACCCGATAACAAATAATGTGAATTGAAGTGTATGGACCTACTGTACATATACCGGTGTCCCAAAAAAAACGCAAAACACTTGGTGGGCAGGCGCCATAAGTTGAACAACAAGACATGACTACTTAATATTTGTTGTAAGGTAAGATGGGACTATTAGCTATTATCTCTGAAAAGTTCATAAAAAGTAGATTCAATATTTTTTTAAGAGTATGACCCCAGAAAGTCAAGTAACCTGCAGGGTCCATTTAACCAAATTGAGCGCTATTAACTAAAAAATACGACACTGTATGTTTTGCGTCCAGAGCCACCCTATGGAATCTCTAAGGTTCCAACACCATTACTTTTTTAAGACAGTACTGCAACAGATTACTAACATATGAAGGGTTCCATTTAGTAATAACACAGCTAAAAAATGCATTTAACACACTTAAAAGATTGAATTAGGGAATGTATGATCAACACAACTTAAAACTCTTTGTATGGTCCAAATAAGACAGCATTGGATTATAGCTAATCAGTCATCATTTTGTGACGACACACAAATAGTTAACCCGAAATTTAATGACATGATGAATATACTGATATGGTTATTGAGTTTTGTGTTCAAAACATAGGTTTTAATTTCATGAAAGTGAAGAATAACATTATTTCAGTAACAAGCAAGTTGACAGCCAAAACGCATTTATCATTTATGTAATGTGGAGTTGTATATGACACCGTCTTTGAAACATGTTTTTCTCACCAATAAATTAAGGTTTTCTCTCATAAGTACTAAGTGTGTAAACGCAGTCATTTGACCCAGAAGAAGTTGTTCTGCAGAAATTTGGGCAATTAAATGCTGATTGTAATCAAATGCTCCTCCCTAATTGTCATTGTTGTGAGATCCTTGCGTGAGATGTTGATTTGCCATTCTGTTCTTCTTTGCCAGTCTTGTTACCAGTCCTCATTTTGGTTAAGGGTTTGCGGGTTACTGATTCTGGGGTTCATATCTTAAAAACTATGACGTATGTTATGAACTTTTCAGGTGATATTAGCTAACGTTACATCTTACTTACAACAAAGAATAGTTAGTTAGTGCTTAGATTAAAACTTATGGTGCCTGCCACTAAGTGTTGCGGTTTTTTTTTGGACACACGGTATACCGCTATCTTATTAGACATAATAAACACGGTGGTTGTATTTTAAAAGCTTGAATTAATATCGGCCATTAAGGCAAGCCCATGATTGAAAATCCTTTAAAAATGCATGACACATTTACAAATAAGCTATGAATACAAACTAACATGTCCAAATTAAAACAGGAATTAGGAATGAAACATTGGCCGGTACCCAACGTGATACTAGACAATTTGAAAATATGCGTCAAATTACAAAAGCGATCAATTGGTGATTTTGTTTTCACTTTTAACAGTATGACGCACAGCAGCCGACAACATCCCGACGAGCTATTGTTATAGTGTCATTGTTCAAACTAAGAGTTCTTCAACAGACTTATAGGCGTCTGGGGAAATTTGATATTCGGTTTAATTATAAGGTTGTAAAACAAACATATGTGACGGTTAGAAGTTTTTCTGTGAACGGTTTCGGGTGGTATTTAAAAGGGACCATTTTAGACAAAAAAAGTCTACACAGTCATCGATTTTTCTTGAGAAATGCGAAGTAAAAGTACGTGTTTTGAAATGGCCGCAGTGCGTGACCTGATGTTGGTGTAAGCCATGCACAGCGGGAGTTTGCTGGCTGCGTGTATTAGCGTTATTTAATTTCAACTATTAACTAGCTGTCTGTTTTGCGATGGTTGTTATCAAAATGCATTTCTATGGTCATTACAGATTATATGGCCTATGATGTTGAGAGGTTTTGGTCGCCTTCGAATCTGAAGCATGTGCGAAGTTTAAAAGTGTCCGAAATGGATTTATTGGTTCCAATAACATATCTTTCAACCTGACGCCGAATTTAGCCATGATCGAATATTATCAGCTATGGTTGCGTTTTGCTCTAGTACAACATCCTAAAAATTACAGGGAAAGCCACGGCTGAACCCAGCAGGCAATTTTTATGATTCATGTCGAAGATCCTTTCAGCTCATGACGTCAGCTATTCCGGCGACTTTTATTAACTTTTTAACAGATTTATAATAGTCCTTTATATACACTACCAGCTATATGGTAAAAAATTATCTACCTCAACCTAGGTCATCTCCGATTGCATATGGTCTGTTCAGGTTCCTAATTATCAGGATTATTTTTCCTGCCAATGCTTTTACGGGTGACCATTAAACATTTCTGCTTGCAATTGAAGTCATCAATTCCCCGAGTTATTGCATTGCCTTTACAACTCGAATAACCTTTCTCTAAAGACAGTGTAAAGAGCCATGTGTTGTATCAGATGCAGTTGTACTTCTTTCTATATCAAAATACGTTGTGACATTTCAGAGTCGGAATACTTAATTGATTTAATTTAATTACTTCGTAAACACTATTTGCTATCTTAATATTCAAGTTCTTCGTTAGGGGGGTATGGGGTCTGAATATGATAAAAATTGTTCTAATCCAGAAAATGAGATAATGCAATGGCTAAATTGTGTAGACTGTAATCTACAAAATGCTTTTATTCGATCGCAATCGGACATTCGGTTCCCGAGATATGGCTGATCAAAGTCATGTAGTGTACGCGAAAATTGCCAAAAATGCAAAGTCTCCTATACTTAAAAAAAAAAAAAAAAAAAAAAAAAAAAAAGGGTTATATTTAAGATATTTTAAAAGATATTATTTATGAACTATTAACACATTCATTTGGGCTAAGTTGAAGTATATAAATATATTATCCTTTCCATAATTTTAAAGTAATTAAATGTCACTGGGTAAGTGATTTTTATGTATTTTATTGTTTCTCACCCTCGATATTTAAGAAAATTATTTAAAAAATTAATTACAGGACAATGGATGGACATATTTCGATGATTCTTTCATTATGATAATTCAGTATAAAATGAAATTTAAAAAAATAATTCCATATTTCACATCAAAAGCGCCCTCAATTTTGTCTAAATGTTTCGAGGCCTATAACTCGTTTCGTTAAAATACGCAAACATCCAAAATGAGAACGAACGTAACTAGAGAACGCTACATGCTATGAACATGAAATTTGGCACACATATTAAGCAAATACAGGGCTACTGAACCATGAAGGCCGATTTTCAAAATTGTGTTCCAATTCAAATTACGCCATGAAATTATGCGATTGGTCGATTGCCGGTTGCCATGGCAACGGTATTAAACATCCGGCTTCATGGTTCACTCCGTATTTACCTCCTGCATATGTCACCCAAGTTTCGTCCCAGTAGCATGTTTAGTTATTTAGTTACATTCGTTCTAGTGTTTAGCCAATCAGAGGCCTTACGTGGTTACCATGGCAACCAGAGCAAAAATTTTCATGGATTTAAAAACTTTGTGACATGGGCTACAATATGATATATAACATGTATATACCACTATTTAGGAAAATTAAGAAAATCATTTCAAAGTTCACTGCTTCAGACCCCATACCCCCCCCTTAATATTTACGAAGATCTGACAACAAAAATTTCAATCCATTGCAATTGCATAAAACGCATTGAATTACGTAACATTATTCCAACGTGTAGTTTGATTAACGTTAAAAACACCAACATAACTGTCCAAGCTAACTATGGATTTTGGAAAGAGTAAGACGTGTGATCCTGGTATTGTTCACTAATGAATAACACGGTCTGTGAAAAGAACCGAAAAAGGGTTATTAAATAACGGCAATGAAATAATTATATTGAATAAAATCGTATACTCAACTTTGATCGAAAGAATATTGTATCATATGAAAGGTGAATGTTACCAACAGTATTTTGATGAATCGTTATATGGATGAATAACGAGGTCTTTATTAAGTTTAGATTTATGTGGTCCTATATAGCCTTTAATCATTGCTGGATGACAATCGGCAATATGATACTGTGCGAAATGTAACATTTCTAATATAAGGAGTGTCTGGAAAAGGGTTGAGAAATTTAGTATCCCTACTTCTCTGGTGACCCAGAACCGTTATTTCCAGCGATAACCTTTCCATGAATGTGAAAGGGCAAGAGCAAGGACGGCTGATATACAACTCGCAATAAACACAGAGCATTAGAATTCTCTAACATACACATATATATTCAAAAGGTCTTCTTCTTAATCGTGTCCAAACATGGGTTCTCAAATCGATCCCGCAAAGATGGGTACAACGTCTGGCTGCTTCACTGAATTCCGCAAGGTCCTTGTTTGTGCACCGTTTGCTTCAAGCAGCATTCAGAGCAGACCGGATGTGTTTCCACCGCCTGAGGCCGCCATTTTCCACAAACCACACAAGCACCCTATCTGCTTCCAGATAGCCCCACTTCTCACGGAAACCTTAGATCGGCCAATTCAAAAAGGTAATAAATCATGTATTTCAGTATTTTCTTGCCAATGGAGGGTTACCACCCCGAGTGACTTTCATCAGTTATGCTAAAATGCTACAAGTTTTCGTAAAAAAATCCAGGTAATCATTTTCTTATCCTTTCTGGTCATTTTAGCGAAAAAATGTGAAGGGCACTTTCAAAACTGTGTGGGAAATATCGCCGAACGTAAGTAGGCCGTATCGATAGGGGGCTGCTCATTAAATGACGTTACTTGACGTCAGAATATTTGAGAAACAGCCAGGTTGTTGAATCATTGGAAATTCGTATTTATATGGGTAAGCTGCAAAAATGGATCCCCACATTGATCGTAAGGATAGGTGTAGCAAATAAACTAATCTATCATTGATGGCTACTTTCCCCCATCAAAATCGCAATTATAAGTGAAGCTTCTAAGGATTTACTGAATCGTTCCGTTCTCTTTGGCCTTTGATCGCTACAGTTTGGCGAGTGATATTTCGAACATTTTTCTCCTTCTAATCAGCTCTCAAAAATTTTATCATAAGGCGACGAAAATAAAAAAAAAACTGTTTTACGGGCCCGACCGACCCTGATTTTTCAGTTTTGCAAAATTTTTTTTGTTAATTTTTCCAAAAATTATGTAAAATCAGCCTGTTTTTAGCCCAAATTTATCAATTTTGGCAATTTTTTTTAGAAAATTTTTTTTTTAAAATTGTTTAATTTTTTCTCTTGATTTTTCAGATTTGGAGGCTATTTTAGGCCAATTTTGAGCTCCCAGAAAAGAAAAAAAAATATAAAAAGATAAAAAATTCGGCCGACCGACCGACCGACCCTACTCGAAAGGTCCGCTAGCCCGTAAACAGGGTTTTCTTTTTTCGTCGCCTAAGCGAACATTTTTATGGTAAATCCTGAAGGTTAACCTTTATACAGGTATATACCATATTTGACCTGCCCAGGTATGTAATAAACTTGCGGCGTTTTCATTATGCATAGATTCAACCCTTAGAAATTTTGTTTCTGCATGTCGCCGGGTGGCCCTGGTTGAAGAAGCCCCGATCGGGAGATGTCTTGCACACGGCACGCTATATGTTAATTAGCCTGAGTCCCCGGCCCTCACTCACAACTAACAAAACATGGCGGATAAAGATGGCAGTGCATACGTGTTGAGAGACTGAAGAATTTAGCCTAATATTTGCGGATTAGTGAACGAACATTCATGTGGCTTCAACAGTTATGTTTTCATCGTGAAGGGTATTCCATCAAAGTCGAAGGGTGGAGGTGGTTGCAGGTTCGCCCTCAAGTGAAATTAATGTTACATTTGTGAAAATATTCTGCACCGAGCTGGCTCATAAACTCAAAGTTTATGTAAAATTAGTCAATGACCATCATTTAAAGCTGAAAACTGCTTGAAAATCTTTTTAGCGCATTTTTTCATAGTGTTTCACAAATTTCACAATAAATTCGTTTGAAGGTACAATAATTATTTCCTTTCGTTTTTCCCTTTTCATTTTCTCCCTTCTGCTTTCTTTTCTTCCGTGTTTTTTTTTTTCATTCTCTCTCTTCTCCCTTCCCTTTCTCTTCTCCCCTCTTTCTTTTTTCTCTTCTCCTTTTCCCTTTCTCTTCTTCCTCTCCCTCTTTTCTTCTTTTCACTTTGTTTTCTCGGTCCCTCTTTTTTTTTTCTCTTTCCCATTTTTTAGTGAGAAGTTTCGAAAATGTGTAAAATATTTTTTCTGGTTGCCATGAAAAACCACGTAGGACCTGTGTTTGGCTGTAACTCAAAACAAAAATTCGTATGAACATTGGATTTGGTACAGATAGCACGCTATTAGATTTAGGGCACTATGAAAGCGTTTTTGGTTTTTTTTAACTCGCGTATACCTGACCATTTTTTTCTAACAAAACTCCCGAAGGGGGGGTCACCCCTCTGTGATTTTCGTTACTGAAACACCGATTCCAATCAATTTTAAAACAAAGGATAGGTTGGACTTTGTCTTTCCTTTGGTATCAAAATAATACCAACATTCCCATTATGAAGTCACTATGACGTCAGAGTTGAGAAAAGTATGAAATACTAGATATAGGGTGAAAATTGTTATTTCGCAAGTTTACTGACTCAACACATTACCATAGCACTAAAACGCGCAGAGTATTATAAAACTATTCATTTCACATCAAGCAGAGCCAAAAACCATGTAAAATCGAGCATTCCTAACTTTTTTGGCCAAAAAGTGAATTCCCCTATTCTGCACTTGTGTATTTTAGAAATTGACAGTCTTGCTGACATGCGAAATTTACAACTTCATTATGACGATTCTAGACACGTTGGTATTCATTTTTGTTATCAATAGAAAGAGAAGAACCATAGGTATCCACTGGTACCAAAAATTAAGTGTACCTGATATTCCTGTATCGTACTAGGCATGTTGGTATTTCCCCGATCTCCCATCCACCATGTTGGTGCTTCTCTAACATCCATCACTTTGGGGTGACCTATACCACGATGGATGTTTGTTCTTGCATGAAAAGGAGCGTAAAATGTCAATTGACGATTACCTTAAATAATTTGGCACCAAAAGGAGGGTTTTAGCAAGGCGGAATAACCCGAAGGAAACCCTCGCCCTTCTGTAGACAAAGGTTAAAGCGGTACTGGCACATTCTCAGAAAATATAGTGAAATTTCTTTATTTTGCTCGCAAATGATATTCTAGGCCATTGGATGAATAGAGATATATTTTACACATTAAAATAAACATACTCCAAACAGATAGGGACAATAATATTTAGGTTAAAAACACCCAGGTGATTTGGGCTAAATAAGTTCAGGTGAGGGCTAATGTATAATCAGCTTTACAACCATGAAAAAATATAAATTTTGAAAAAAATCTAGAGGGTGCACTATCAAGAGAAATTATATTATACTCAAAGAAGCAGAGGATTTAAATTTGACTCATTTCCTGGTCATTGCTCTACAACCCAATAGGAAAATCATCTTACATGTAATGAAAGTATTTTTTTAAATGGGAACATTTGTGTTGAACATTTTGACAAATAGTCATTTTAGAGTAAATGTCAACAACCTATTTATTTCCTAGATGTTGTATATGGAAACAGGGGTGCCGGGTGCTTGATACTTGTTCCTTTAACCATTAATCTCCCAAATAAGAGTTTTCTCTCTAATATTGAAGAAAATGTACTCTAAAAGGGCAATCATTTTTTGTTTTAAAGAGCTGTTTTGGAAAAGCGATTTTCTGATGGTCCATGATTCAAGAACATTTCTGCTTCTGTGTTTATTATTGCCCATCAAAACCAATTACTAAAACTTAGCATAGATTATGATGAAATACAAAACACAACGCAGCTAGAAATATAAGTTGGTAGACATCAGTATATCAGCTTTACTCAGTTGAATAAATCCTGACACCACCACAAGCCATTACCAATGACTTGTGGATACGCAAAGAAGAAGAAGTATATCAAATATCAAGGAGACTTAGACGCCATCTATTTACTGTTATGTAATGCAGTACAGCTAAAGTTAGCTGGAGTAAATGACGCACAATACGTGTTTCATAATACTGTTGCAAATGTAAGCATACCTTAACGAGAACGTCATTTAATTATACCAGGATTATTCCTGAAGGGTATCATAAAGGTCAAATGCTTTTAGCGAATTAGGTTTCAAAATTAAGGTATTGGGCATGGATTAAAATGTAATTTAAAATAGACTTTATTGCGTTCTTAAATGACTGTATTTAAAATGTAATTTAAAATAGACTCTAATGCATTCTTAAATAATCTGGTACAATCTTATTGTCCCAACCAATCTTGCAAAAAACAGGACCTTTATGCAGTCGTCAATGGGAATTTGAACCTACTCTCCTCAAGTCTTCACACTGAATCATCTTTTGGCTTGTAGTAGCTAATCAAGAATTCACCGAATATTCGCTTATATATCGAAATAGTTCGCCAAAATTCATTAGCAAGTTAATTGTAAGGTCACGATTACCCAAAGTACAATATGTTTTCCGTACAGTGTTATCGTCTATCTGGGTCATTTTTTGTAACAACACACCCGAAAGGGGGTTACCAACCCCCTTCGATTTCCCTTATTAAACATCCGATTGCTATAAACTTGGTATTGCAGGATAGATTAGGGTCTTCTTTCAAGGGTTCCAATGAACCCCCCCCCCCCCCTTGGGCACTAACAGAAGTCATCTGAGAATATTTTAAAAAATCAAAGAACCAAAGCAAATATTTTTTGCTGATATTTGTTCACACCTACATATCGAGAGTAGATATCAATATAAAATAAGTTCTCAAAACGTTTGATGTAAGCGCAAGGCTCATTTGAATTGTCCGTCTTTTTGCCCATTTTTCGCTTGTTTTGAAAAAAAAATGTTTTGCCCCTAATTTGCAGCCCCCAAAAAAACATTTTTTTTTTGCTGAATTGGTGTTGTCTTATGACCCTCCATAGGTGTATAAATTCCCGCACAAAATTCTCCAGGCGAAAAGTGGTTTCCTTAGAGGGGGGTCACATGGACCCCCCCCCCCCCCCCACTTGGCACTAACGGGAGTGAAAACCCTTGGTCACTTAAGTGTTAAGGTGATCAATTTATTTGTGCTTGACCTTTCAGATTACCTTTCGCTTTCTCAAGAATCTGAAATAAATATACAATTCCCTCCTCCTAAAATTATTTTTCAGTAATGTTCTGCTTTGAATTTTGAACGTGCGATTCCACTCACTTTCTCCCAAGGCTTTCATTGATTGGGGATCTTGGTTCATTTGTTTAATTTTCAGGAAATTATCAGAGAGGAAAGTTACAAAGCAAATAGGAATCTGACCTATATCCTGGTGATCCAAAGTAAACTGGATTCTGAATAGAACACCGTTCAGTTCGAATGTCGTCAATACTGCCTAAGACTTTTGCATTTGAGTGTATATCCATGACACTTAAATTTAAGAGCGCAAACAGTCGATTTCCTGAAGTTAAGGGCAAAATCAATATGACAATTTTACAATCTTACTGCTACCAATCATCCTGCCAAATAGGTATTAATCCGCGGTTAGCTTTGTTTAACATTTCTCGCCTGCCATTTGACTTGTTTTCATTTCTCTTTTCACATTCCCAGATGCAGAATAAGCAGAGTATGATATTCTGAACTAATACACAATAACAAATAAAATTGTTCATTTCCTATGTCTTATTTGATTAACTTTCAATCAGTATTTGTATATGAAATGACTAATATAAATTTGTATTTAAGAAAAGGTATTATTTGACCAATCTTAGTGCGGATTAGTCTTACACTAAAATTAATTAGTCCCACACTAAAATTAATTAGTCCTGAACTGAAATCAATTAGTCCCGTAATGATATTTAATAAGTCTTTTAACACATATATTAATCGTAAAAAAATATGATTAGTCACAATATTAACCGTATGCTAAATGAATCACACATGACAACGATATTCCAATAATACTTTTAATTTCTGCTTCCTTTGACAGGATTTACATGAGCTGTTTTCTTGTGTACAATTGCATTGCACTGAGAATATTAATTAGTCAAAAAATGTGAGTTATTTGACTAATTAAAAATTAGTCATGCAAAGCACTTGTTTTATCATTCAAAAAGTACTTCAATGCTGGACACATGTTTGCTATGCTGGAAGATGACCTTCCCATATTTTAAAGTAGTTTTCATGATTACAAAATATTTTCATTACCTCTAAATTTACACTTTAAAATGACTAATTAATGACTGACGAATTTTAATTTGTCAAATGACAAATTAATTGACTAATTAAAGACGACTTTAGACTCTTCAAATTACTAGAATTAGTTAGTCAAGCACAAAAATGACGAATTTAAGTACAAATGGCCAGTTGCTAATTAGTCATTTTTGACGAATTCTGTAATTAAAAAGTCCAAATTTTCAAGTTGTAGAAATATTTGCAATTATGAAATTTAATCCGAAAATCTTTAAAAGCATTCTTTTTAATTCAAACCACTTTTAGCACTATTTTGTGGATTATAAAAAAAAATAATGTGCATGACTAATATTTAATTAGTCAAACAAGACACTTTTTTGACTAATTAATATTCTCAGTGTGTAATTCATTTATTTCTTAACAATATGACATTTTGCCCACATTTTTGATGCAATGGAATTAACCGAGGTGGTGTTCACCAGATACGGCCGTTTGATCCTATTGAATAAGAGAAGGTTTAGTTCTCTTTGTAAAAACTAAGGGCAGTATTCAAAATGACCATATATGGATATAAAACTGTCGCCATTCATTACTCTGAAAAACAAGTCGATCAATTTGAGGATTCGAGGAATGAGTAAACAATTAATTCATTTAGTTCGATTAATCGGAGTAAACCGCTTTAGCGTTATTTTGATATATCATGAATGCTATTTTGTGTTCCAACTTGTGAAAAGTCACTTTTATTATCTGGGATCCTTGCCTCTTTGGCATGATATGTGAGCGGTGTCTGCATTTGGCACCAAAATGTGTGTGATTTTAGTCTATATTAGCTAAAATAGCCGGTCATGTTGCAAATTGAGCCTAAAGCGGCTATATTTTTACTACTATATACCTAAATTACCTCTAAATGGTTTTGCATTAATCGGGGAGATGGTGGGAATGCAACCTTGCTCGTTTCGTTCGATTTGCAGTAAGTTATAGTGCTTCGCAGAGCCCAATTTTTTTCGATAGGTGGTGACCTAATTTGAACAAAGGTTGTCATATATCAAAATGTAGCTATATGTCCCAGGAGTCAGGAGATGCATGATGCAAAAATTAAAAACTTGTAAAAAGTTTATGGGGGTCAAAGTGACCCCCTTATTTTCACTATGAAAATTTGAATACATGCCCCTGTAGGATATTATTTGCTCACAAATCTGGGAGTGGTCCCCTAATCTATTCTTTACCAACACGTTTTTGACACCGAAACTTATGTACAGTTCATAAAAAGCCTTCCATCCCCCCCGCCCAATCTTAACCAACCACCCCCCCCCCCCAAATGCTGTTTTCCTTTCAGATTGGGCTGTCAGAAACACAGTGGTTGGCACTAGTAGAAATTATCATGCAAGGAGCCCACTCACAAACGCCACAATCTGCACCCCTCTTCTGCCCCACCCCCCCCTCCATTTGCAAATGTCTGGTTGCACCACTGGGTAAGGGTTAGGGTTAGGGTTAGATAACTGGACTTTCTCCTTACCTTCAATACAGGAGGCGACGGGTGACTATATGGTATAACCTGTCGCCCAAATTTTTAGGCCTGAGGCCCAATCGTCTATATCAGAAATGATTTACTCCATAATTTCCGTTATTCTTCAAGTCCTACCCTCTTTCAGGGCTTATAGTTCAATAAATATATGGGCCACCAGTGGTGCAATCCTCTTAGCCGTGAAATGATTAGTTCAGTAAATTTATAGGCCATCAATAAATTCATAGGCATGCGGTGAGATCTTCTTATCTAATAAATGATTAGTTAATAAATTTATAGGCCTTCCGGTGCAATCTTCATATCTAAACAAATATTTTACCCCACTATTTCCCTCATTTCGTCAAGCACTGCCTTCTTTCAGGGCCTTCTTATTTTTTTTACTAGTTTTTTTTACTAAATTTATAGGACTGCTGCACAACCAGCTATGAAATGACTAGTTAAGTAAATTTATTGACCTACGGCGCAACCCTCTTGGCTAAGAAATGATTGGTTCAGTAAATTATAGGCCTACGACCTATAAATTTATTTATAGTCCGTCAATAAATATATAAGCCTGTGGTGTAAGCTTTCTATTTGCGGCGGATCCTCGTAAAAGAAATGATTAATTCAGTAAATATATAGGCCTGCAGCGAAATCCTCTTACCTAAGAAATAAGTTCAGTAAATTTATAGGCCTGCGGCACAATCCTTTTAGCTAAGCAATGATTATTTCAGTAAATTTATAGACCTGCTACTCATCCCTCTTGACTAAGAAATGATGAGTTTATATGCCTGCAGTGCAATCCTCTTACCTAAGAAATTATTAGTTAAGGCCTGCAGCAGAATTATTTTAGCTAAGAAATGATTAGTTCAGTAAAATTAATATGTGGCACAATCTTCTTAGCTAAGAAATGTTTAGTTCAGTAAATTTATAAGCCTGAGGCGCATCTTTCTTAGCTGAAAAATGGCAAAATAGCCCTGCAGCATAACTCTTTTATAGCTCAGAAATTATTAGTGGTTGGGGGGGGGGGTACCACTCCGCGGGAGTTCATTATAAAGCATCCAATGCTTGATTTTGACAACAGTGCATAGGTATAGTCTTCTTTCTATTGCTACCAAAATAAGTATTAACATACCTAGTATGGCGTAACAATGACGTCATGAAGTCCACGAATCAGCAAAATTGGCATTTTCCACAGAAAATAGGCGAAAATCCAATTTTGCGCTAAAAAGGTGGCAATATCGGATTTTCATGCGGTTTTCAGCTCTAAATAATGGCAATTGACCAGTATTACAAAAACATAGAGTTTTAGAGCCATACTGTACAGAATATTTTTTAAATGGATGGCAACCACCCCTCTCACCTTTGACTTTGATTGGCATTACCCTAACTCTGATAGTACCTCACATTTTTTTTTTGCTTATATGACCGGAACGGATGATGTAAAGATATCCAGAAGCTTTTACAAAAGCTTTTGGAATTTTTCGCGCAGGTTAGGGGAAAGTTCAATTGTTAGGACGAGGGTAAAGTTAGTCATAGAAAGAGGAACATTAACTAGGAAAGAAACAATTCCTTTTGAGTGGTATTATAATACGAACCCTTCATTTACTTATTTGAAAAATATCTACACCCCCTGAGAATTCTCACTTTTGGTTTGTGGCGTAGGGATTGTGCGGCCGGGTGTTTGAACCGAAAATACACAAAAAATGAAAATTTGCTCCCCATCCTTATGGGCCGCTTTGGTGGAGGTTTCTGGGCGAAGCCCCAGAAGCTAAGAGAAAAACAGGAAATATTTTTTTCACATTTGTGGTTAGTAAGCATTTTCATACTGATTGACCACTGTAAAAATATACTTGAAACAGAATGAAAAACGTTCTTAACTAAATTTTCAAGAAAAAGGGACAGTTCATTATACCAAAACGAAATTACCGCACATCCCCGTACCCCCTGATTGCAACTTTTGTATCAATGAATAGTTTTATAAAGTGTGTCGTTCAGTGGTAGTGCACCAAAAGGACCAACATTTCAGTTCCCCATAGGTTTACTTCTGTGATGTCATATTGACGTAACCCTCACAATATAAGTATGTTACTTGGTTAGTTCATGCAAGTTTAACTAGTTATTTGTTGTTTGTGTTTGTTCTGCTATGTCTTGTTCTGGTATTTTGGCTAAAGGACACAAGCCAATTAAACACTAGGTGCATACTAAGGTGTCTTTCACTCACCGTTGGTACAAAACGGGTCCCACCAAGGAGACCAACTCTTTGAGTTGGTCATAAGACAAACATTACAAAAAATTATCCAAATATTTTTCCCGAGTGAAAAACTCGCAGAGAAAAAAAACAACCCCCGTGTAAATTGTAAATAGATAGGTGTAACAGGGGGTCACTTGTCAGAAGATGGCAATTTTACCAATTTTGAGGCCAGATTTCTTTCTTTTGAGGCAAGCTACTTCCCGGGCAGCTCTATGGGGTGGGCAACACCCCCCCCCCCCCCCGGTTGTTACACGTAAGTAAAAATAAGAAATATGAGAAGAGAATGAGGAAAAGGAAAATATTATTATATTGAACTAATAAAGTTTTTATAAAGCTACATATCAGATAGGTACATCAATCCAAACACGTGATTATAACGACAAAGCATTGGAAGTTTGTACTAAAAGTATGCATACCAGTGTCATTTTAATTGGTGGTTTTCATAGGGGGTCCTTCCCCCTCATAATCAATGTGTTACACGTTTATATTTTGAATCATTGCAGTTTCGGATTATCGAGATTTCAAGAGTCCTTTGATATTTATGATGCACTTTGTCAGATTAGGTAATCGGTTACGCAAAAAAATAGGGGGTTTTTTTGGCTCTTGCTGCAGCCCTATTACGCGTAAGGCGTAAGTTAAGAGAGCGAGCCCTTTTTCACGCAATGCTGGCTAGATGTACTGTCGTATTGCAATATATTCCAACCCATACTTCTTTGGCTTGGGTAAAACTCAGTCATGAATGTTTTAAGAATTGTTAATAAATAATCATAGCGTTTATTGAGCAGTTTTTCAATACGCTCATTAATGTTTCATCACAGGTTAACCATGATGATAAACTATTATGGTAATGGGGCCAATGTTGAAAATTGCAGATAACATTTCATGAGTACCTTCATCCCTTTTCATCAGCAGGGTTTACTTTTCAACACGGCGTGTTTATAACAGTTCAAATATGAATGATGGTAAAAATACAACAGAACATCTTTGTAATTGCTTACGAAGAGCCTGTGAAGATATATGCTGTATAGATATTTGTAATAAATAATTCACATCGATATGATGCATGGCGTCAACAGATGTGTTCGTTTTACAAATTAGAGCCGAAAGTATACAAACTATATAAGGGTCTACCGCACGAACGTGTAAAACTGTTTGCACTTATAAAGGTTATGGTATAAAACAGTGGCTGCAAGTGTTAAATGATACGCAATTAGTGAGCTACATTAATGTATACAGCATTTAACCTTAGGATTTAGGATTTGCAGTACCGACATTACGGATGAAACGACAAATGCTTTGAAAATGTTCTAAACACGTAAAATGTCAGTTCGCAGGGGTTTTGGACACATCATGTTGGTGTTTCTAAATGAAGACAGCTGGTTAAATGTTTTTACTCTAACCTACCTGAAAACCTACATATAAAACTGTTTTCACTTCATTCTGCCAAAACGTTCATGTTTGTTTAAATCGCGTATGTAGGCCGGGTAAGGCCGAAGGAAAAAATAGAGGTTTTGACAGAACATTGACGATAAGTGTGACGTTATGATTAAATTGATAATTGCTTCTTTGGTTTTATAATGTATTTAAATACACTAAATGGTTTAAAGTAAAACAACGCTAAATTGTATGCCTATCTAAAACCAAAAATATAACAACGTTAAATTCGATGCTTATCTAAAACCAAATTTAAAAATCATTAAATAATACAGATATTTATTTTGTTATTACATCTGCAGTGCTTTGTTCAATCAGTCTGTGTTGTGTATTCTTGTCATAATCCTTGGTAACCCTGCTTAGTACATCTGATGCACATGTAAGAATAAGGACACACTTCTTGATAATGATGCTACACAGCTGATCCGCAGAACTGGTACGGTTATGGAAGCACAAGTGTATCACTTTTCCTTACCCCTAGATAAGGAAGCCTTATTTCCAAATTACACTCCCTTAAAGGCTGACTCAGAGTTTTCCCGATGAGGGCGCCCTCAATTTTCAAACAAATTGTGTTTTTGCATGTACATACTACTGTGTGAAATAGCCAAGCTCAAATCGAAGTCCTTCATATAGAAAATCACATCTTTGTTTAAAAATTCCGGATCCGGAAATGTTGATATACACAGTATCCTATGGCACTGTTATATACACATAAATGTTTACTGCATCAAAACGAAAACTCCGATTCATCTTAAACTTTGGAATTGAGCATTCTAGGTGATTATCTTTAGTTCTAGTTGGTTATTTTTAATTAATATATTTAAAAAAATGTTTTCACAAATCTCTGAGTCAGACTTTAACTGGAGATAACGCTTCGTTAACTGGAGATAACAAAGCTTTGTTATCTCCAGTTAATGAAGCGTTATCTCCAGTTAACGGAGTGTTATTTGGAGATAAGGCTTCCTTATCTAGGGATAAGGAAAAGTGATACACTTGTGCTTCCATATACGGTTGCAAATTTTGGAAAAAAACTTAATTTCTTATAACGATTGCCATCATTATTGCATATGAACGCAACGCAATACAAACAAATCCTCCTTACCCCACATTGAAGATACCAATAAAATATGGCACATGGGCATGTGCGACATTTCTAGAATTCAATGACATGGGCATTATATTGTATACCCTGTAATACGGGTCTCATACCGCAAGACAAGCTAAATATTACTAGAGTTATAAATGAGGATCTTGGTAAATTTCAAATTAAGTCCCAAATTGAGTTTAAGTACACTAATGTTTTGTTCTCATGATAAGGATTAAAAGAGATGTAGTGTTGTCTAGGTTCAGACATTTAGTTAACCGGCTACATCCCTGATATCGTGCAAGATCATCCTTGAGCCAAAAACTATAATGTTGGAAATTATGTGATGAAAATGGTTGTTAAATTATTGCTCGACATACTAAGCAGAAAATTTCATTTTACGTCTGGGTGACACCTCTGCAAGACTGTATACAATTTTGAAGTCCAGTTTTTGTGAACCTCTATAGACCATGTTAGACTCTTGTTCCATTTTACTCACAATTACGAAACCAAGTGCCAAACAATGAAAATAAGACAAGGTGAACAATTTGGACCCCATTTTCAACAAAAATCGGAGGCAGCACTGGATAAGGTTTACTCCCAGAAGACCTGAAAACTTAATCGGGTCTTTACCTGTTTAACCTAAAGGCTCGAAACCTAAACAAAAGGATACGTTGTAATCCTTCATAGCATGTTCTACTCAGTCATCTTATGTACCATGTATTGGGCACGAGTATGATCCAAGCTATACGCCTGTCCTTTCATGCTATAGCATGAAAAAATGTTCTTTCTATCCTCTTATACTTTATGCAAATACCAAAATAATTTCCCTAAACATGGTCTATATAGGAAAGCAGAGTCCGAATATTAGCGGGAAAAAAGTGGTTTCCCACGGACAAAAAGGTTGCAATTTTGGTGTCCGCCAAAAGATTTTGCTTTCCGTATTTTGAAACCATTTCTGTTCTAAGATATACATGATAAAGTAAAATGATTTTCTGGTGTCCACCGGACAACTGTAGTATAAATTTTGGTTGTCCGGCGCGAATGGGGGTGTTCGGCGAACGGACAACGCTATTCGAAACGCTGATAGAAAGCAATCAAACCGATGAATTACAGAGAAAATGCCATATGCAACCGCAGGAGGCCCATTGATAAATCAGCATAAATACCACGTGACTGATTTAGAAACATGTCAATTAATCAATCTGCAACGCTTCGCTAAACACATTTACAGCTTTAAAGTGGCTGTTTTTGGGAACATAAATTTGTAATGTTTATGCTTGGAATCCGAATTTCGTAACAATTTAGCTTCTGCTTGCAAAAAAAAAAAATGTTCCCCCAAAATAAAGGAGACATTAAGAACTTGAATTATGCTTCAAAAAAACGGGGGTCTTAGGGACTGCTGGTGAGAAGCGAATGGGTGGTGACCAATGCAAAGCTTAGTTTTCGCCTACTCAAGATCTAAGGTTTTTAAAGTAGGTAATCTGTTTGAAACTTCACTCACCAATCCTAGCAAACAAAGAAGAGAAAGTTGCCTTGGGACCATAAAAGGATACTTCATTCCTGGCTAAGCATAAACCAAGCAATCGAGGGATGATTACCAACCGACGGACCACACAATCCACCAGCGCACAGAAACATATGGTTAGACTTGCTATGTTCAAAACGTGCCATACAAAAAACATGACCAACATTGTCCACTTGATCGCCAATCCCTCGTAAAGAAACAGCTTACCCTACCGAAAACGTGATTGTCTCACAAGCTCGCGTGATCTTCTTCACTGAAACGTGGGTGAGGATCCGAAATCAAGAGAGTTGCATGGGCAAGTACGCTTTATAAACACACCCAAGATCCAACCGACGCCCATGGCGGGCTGCTATACGCAACGACGGACACCTATCTGACCAGTATTAAAGATACTGGGATTCCAACTGAGAAGTTCGAGCACTGTTGGGTGATGGATACCATGAATGGTGGGGAGATTATATGGTTTACTGTCCTCATCCACCAACAGGAAATGCATTCACCAATCAGGATTCTTTGGTTTGGCAACTTGATTACATTTCCACTCTCCTTGGTAAACCAGAAACGCTTCTTGGCGATTTTAATATTCAATCGACACTCCAGAAAGAACAGCGGTGCACGCCACTCCTGACCACAGATATTACATCAGGTATACATCAACAGTAGATTGCTAGCATGTGAGAAAGGTCATGTACTTAACCTTGTATTATCCCTGAAGCAAAAGAACAATGTTCTCGTGGTTGTGGAGATGAAGGATGTTTTGAGTTTGTCATTGTGGAAATTCACAGTTAACCCAAAGCACGCCCATGTCAAAATGACGCCAAGACCAGCAGGAACTTCCGCGTGTGTCGATGACTTCCTTCAAGATCTCTATCATAATTTGAGGATGTTCCTCTACCAGCTCTACCAGAGTGACGTGGACCTGTTTGCTTTCTACATACACGTGCACCAGGTGCTTTAATGCACTCCTGTCCTGAAATCACCATAGGATTAGAGAGAGGGAACATTTCCATGGTTCAACAATGACGTGAGGAAATAGGAACGCCATAAGCTCAAATGACGATGTGAAAGGAGATTCAGAAAATCAAAAACTTGCTTCCGACAGCTAATGTATTTCTTGAGCAGAAAATCATGCCTGGACAAGGGTTATTGAGGATGGCCCAAGCTGACTGCTATATGGGTCAACTGGAAGGAGCCTATGCTAAGGACAAGCTTTGCCAAACTGAATGATTCTTCTCAGTAGGATCTTCACGCCCTCTTCCAGATGGTGATGATCCAAAACTGTATGAAAAGTTCTGTAATTCTTCATCAACAGATTCGGAAGATCGGTTTTAGCTTGATTCTGCCGATGATGAACAGGACTGTGAATGACCCGCCTGTTGAGCAACAACACATACCACACAAACTCTCAGTTATGTGGGTTCAATAAAGTATCGTCTGAGGAGATTTCAAGTGGTCAGCAGGTCGTCCTACAAGACTTGGTCATGGGATACACTCAACTTGTATATGTGAACCTAGGTACTGTTAACGGATTTATGAAATTGACACTTCATAACGGATCATCTCGTATCACGACTATGTACGGCATAGCCTGGGACGGGCAAAATCGGGGGAGGGGGGGATCAACACAAATGAGCATTAATGGGGTGTGCCCACACCAGGGGGTATAATTGAGCTGAATGTATAGCGTTACCTTGCCTTGCTGCGATGCTTTGCACCTCGGAAAGGCACAAGAGGAGTCGAACAAGACTACCTAGACTATTGCAACAGTCTTTTGCATGGAATTTTGATGATAACAAATAGAACATCAACGGCTTCAACGACTGTAAATTAATTCCAAGAAGTTGTTTTTTTTTTAACTTGGGCGCCGAAAGCATGAACCCCCTACTTAAAGCCCTGCACTGGCTTCGTATGAGAAAAAAAAACCCAAGTGTGCAGGTCGAAACACATTTATCTGAAAGGAGACATGGTCTTTACACTATAGGACATGCTGGTTTCGGTTCGACCTCTGGCGGGCGGTGGCGCCCACACGGCTGGTTACACCAAAGCATGTGGCCGCTGGTTGGATAGGGGACAGATCCTTCTTCAAAGTTTTGTACTCGCCAAAGGAACCTCATCCCGACAGCACAATCCATTGAAGTACTAAAAAAGCAGGAAAAGCCATCTGTTTGCTGAAATCATATGCAGGATTGACGCATTTGCCCTTTTTTTACCTTGTGGCATTATTCTGCCCATGTGACTCTTTCCATCGTTACTAGTTCTGTTTTTCACAGCTCCATATGCCTAGGTTTGTTTCATCTTCTTGGCAGAGGCACAACACGCCCGGGATGATCATTACTCTGTGGGTACTTTCATTTCAAAAGAATCCCAAAAGGGGCGGCTCTTGTGTAGCCTAGTTGGCCTATCGGGCATAATCACCTCTTCTTTGCGTGGCCTGCTTTCATTGTTATATATTGTCACAGTGCTCTTTTAGGTTATACACCACTAAACCTGGCTGCCAGCCCGTTAAGGATCAAAATGCACTGTATATACGAGTGATGAAATTTTCATGATGCACATGGTAGACTGGTAGTTTCTCAAAACCTAAGCGGCCATTTGGGAAAGTGAATTTGATGGGTTGAAATTTACTCGGCGGTCATCAATTTCACATAGATTGAAATACTATAGCTTTGGCGATTATAGAGAATCTTGGGTTGCCGTCTGAAAGCGGGCAAGTTTGGTGATTCGTACTAAAATTTTTCCGGTCACATATGTTCAAATTTGGGTTATTTAGTGATTTCAGCTTGTACTTTGGGGTGATGTGGATTGTATTTCCTCTGTGGAGTTTTAAATGTGAAAGAAGAAACATGCTCAAAGTTGCATTTTGTCCCATAGACAACTGTGTATAAGTGAGTTAGTGGTGTGTAACCTTTTAGCACCGTCTCTGTCGCTAATGGCGTCACCTTTGCGAACATCAAAGACATTTTGCTACTTGAGCGAAGTAACAACATTAAAAATTCAGATACACCACGCGGCGCATTTCCTCTGAACAGAGTGAAAAGTTTTGACTATCAGCCAGATAATATTTCTACGAAAAATGATATTCTAGTAGTAAATGTTCCACTTAAACTAGTACCCCCTAAATCAACAACATATTCTGTCGATTATTCATCAGATAAAATTTACCTTAATAACACAATGTGATTTTAGAAATACGCTTTAAATATTCCAACTGTCTCTATACACTATAATATATTGAGATCGAAATTGCTTGAACTTAGGATGAAACTCTTTTGTGGGATTTTGTAAAGTCCCGTTAGGAAATACAGAACTAATTTATCGAAAAGACGGTGTCCTTAAATATTACAATAATGCAGCAAAACATCTTATAACAAGGAAGCATCAACTCGGAAATTGGTACTGCGTTTGACTTCTCTATAATTTCTCCTGTCTTTTTACACTTATGCAAAGCACGCTCGTTTATATCTGAAATGCGAAAGAACGAAACTGATGTCGGGATGAGTCGGTAGAATAGCGATTAACACATTTAATGTGAGGATTAGGCGACTGAGGTAGTAAGTGAATCAATATTGGGCAAATGTTGTCAGCTACAGGGAACTATGTTGAAATAGAGAGATAATGGTTGATATTACAAACGAAACTCTTCCAATGATGGGTTATTTTAATTGTATTATGTTTTAGTGCAAAGGCTGGTTCACGCTAATGTAAACACTTGAACATTTGCATTTTTCTAATTAACTGAAAATTTGAATTCAAGAGTTATTAACTGCATTTGCAGAGATTGCAATGAAAATCAATTTTAAATACAAAACAAGAAAACTAAAAAATTGACTTTTTTTATTTTTTTACATAACTACTTTAGTACACACCAAGTAGACACGGATGATATACTTTAACTCTTCCCTGGAGCTGAAAAAGTGTGCGCTTGGTTGGACCCGAACGTGCAACCTCTCCTCTGGCATTACTAGAATAGCGCTCTTACCAAATGGGCTAATATCTAGGTCTGGTCGTAGGCCAGGCAAGATAATGAAATTTTTTTGTAACCTAGAACTAATTGCCATCAAAGGTTTTTTCTTCACAATGCTTTCTTTGAAGTATCCACATTGACATACTAATCCGAGAAAAACCGGGTTGCATAGAAATATGTCTAATTTTGCTAAATTCAAAATGGCCGCCATTTCAAAGGACTTTTTGTCCATAACGCTGATCCTAGGATCCTAGAGATGTACTAGTTGTGTCCTCTACCCTGTTTTCGGGTCTACGAACTCAGAGAACCCAATACAAGTGAGATGAGTGGTTTCGGCCTTATTTGCATAAACCAATATGGCTGCCATTTTGTTTGACTTGTACTTGAATGAGTTTATGTGCAGATTTGTTTTTGGTGTGTCCTTGCTTATGTTATCACAGAACATTATTATTAGGTGCTATTTAAAGACACATAACTCCAACTTCTTTATCAATTTTCAAAATCAAAAGCACAATCTTGAGACGCCACACATAAAAATGACACTTCAGAAAGAAAAATTCTTAATTTGTTCATTTTAAAGGCTTTCTTGGTAGCTCAATGGCTTCATTTGCCAAAAGTAACGCATTACTGAAATCTGTTCTGAACAGCTCGGAATATGAGCTTTTCCTTTCTGTCTATAAGACCAGAGGAATATTTTTCATACGTTTAGTACTTAGATACATCTTAGTATGCGGTGTAGTCCATGCAAATTTGTTCCGTTTATCAGCTTGGGAACAACTGAATACCACCCCATCTTTATTAGGTTGATTTTTGGTGATTTTAAAACAGGCTATTCCACATCCATTCTAATCCCTTCGAGGGTTTTCGACTGCTACTCTTGTCCCATTTTTTGGAAAGGTTTGATGAAAGCATGAGGTAGGAGTGGTAGACCAGGAGAGGTAGACTAAGTTTTATTATGAGGTTAATCCACATAGATAGGTGTTTTTCAGAATTTAATTGTTCTCCAATTTGGGTCAATATCAACTTAACTATACATGATAATACTGAATTCAGAAAAGACATTTTTGACCGAAAAGGACAACTTCTATTTTAGGCAAAATGCCACCATTAGTGAAACAATTATTGCTACTAACAAACTTAAATTTGTCAATGAGACTGTCAAGATTTTCCAAAAATGATATAAAAAGTGAAATTTTTTTGTCAATTGTTGAACCATTTCACAAGTTTTTTTTCATTGCTGTAAAGGAAACATAGATGTACACACACCAAAATAATTAACGTGTTTGTTAAAGTGGCGATATAGTTGTGTTGAAATAGGATTGCAAACTTGTGCCTATCGCACCAGTTACCCGGATTGTTACCACCCTTAAAGATTGCTGGCTGAATTAACCTGTATCTCTACATGTTTTTCCCCTTATGTGATTATCCCAAGCGATAACTCTCTCAACCGTTATGACACCAACATTGTTGAAAAAGACTATCTGAATGGTGGAAAAATGGAACAGAGATAAGTCCAAGCTACGGACCTTTAAACACGTTGTATTTTTGTCTAAATATAGAGCACAGCTTAAAATAACTCAACCATATGCCCCAAGATTTTAATCATATTCGCAAACGATTTTGGGGGAGCTTTTTCACAATTTGAAAATTGAATCATCGTTTTTAAACGATTTATCTTTCCCCCAGGCTTCGAGGAGGGGGTTGGGTCTGTGTGCACTCCCTCTCCATTTCTTCTCTCCTTTTCCCAACCGTTTTTTTTTTTTCGCACCTGATTTCTTTCTTTTTCATCCTTTGCTCCCCTTTTAATTTATAAAAAAATCTGTACCCACTACCTTACCCGGTAATCCGCCAAAGTTGAAGGTGATTGTTGAAGCCTCCTACCTTTACTATGTAAATTGGTCACAGCGCCATATATTTTGCTCTTCAAAACAAAAGGTTTTGCATGTTGTATAAAACTTCGATGGGTTTTATTATTTATGTAATACATTTAGGTTTTTTCGTTCTTATTTGAGCCCAAATTTCAAATTTTCCTACACCTTGTATCACAAAACTATTTCAACCACAATTTTTTTGGAAGGGGCGCCGTAGTAAATTATTGACATCATAGAAAACAAGATGCTATCAATGGATTCAATTTTACGGTATCAATCTGATAGTCATTGATGCCAAAACCAAGTTAAACGGGGGTGTCTACATGGAAAATAATTATATAAGTTACAAATCAAAAGCCCCCCCCCCCCCCCCCCTAGCTAGGTTTGACATGTTAGCCAAAATAACCTGATTAGACGAATGTTTAACATACCGTATTATTGATTACAAGTTTGCTGTATGTAGATTAGAATTAATGGGCCATGGTCCGATTGCTAAGAGCCTCGTCCCCAACCACCAGATTTTACCGGGAAGTTCAAAGTTTGGTGATATGTAGAAAGCGAACTATTTTTCCTCATTTACGCTGTGAAATCTACGGCGTAAAGGATATTGGTTGGATGTTATGGCGATTGATTGATTTTAACACCAATACTACTCTATGGGATTAACAACATCACAAAAAAAAAACATTTTCATCTCTCATATCAAAATGGGTTAAAATATTGGGTGAAGCCATCCTATCAAGATGAAACTTTATATATTTAAATGGGCCATCATCTTTAAATTAATATATCTCATGTGTCAATTCCTCACGGCCTCACGGCCGGACTTGATCCTGAAGCAGGAGATGATTCTCATGGTTAAGACTGGTATAACTGAATGGACAATAATGTTCAGTTGTTTTGTTTATTCTTACCAATATTGGTGCCATAATATTGGCACTTAAATTGCACGAAATCTTAGGACTATCATTATTGCCACAATTATTACCGTTGGCTTTGAAATTGCATCTCAAAATTTTCTGTGTATCGACACATATTATACTTCCTTTGTGACTCATATTTCGAGATGTGGACAAAAATCTATCAAAAATGGCGGCCATTTGGATTATGCAAATTAAGCACTGATCCAAACCTCCTATGCTATTAGTACTGTCATAACTGTGTTCACAGACCTTTTGAAAACATGGGGGGTTATAGGGTACCCGAATTATTCTGCTACGAGTTTCAGAACTCGAGATCGTTAAAACAAAATCTATCAAATTGCGGCCATTTTTGAATTTATGCAAATTAGGACATATTTCGCAAACTCGGATTCCTCGGACTTTTAGTATATCAATTTTAGGTACCTTAGCAATGCATTGTGCAACAAAAACCTTGATAGCAATTTGTTCCAGGTCAAACCTCAATTTTTCTGACTATAGAGGATCGATAGAGCAACTCTATAGTATCCATTCGCTTTTCCTAGCACGGAAGGCATCATAGCAGTATATTATTGCGCATTACGTACTCAAGTAAGAAGTTATATTTATACTGCAAAGTATTTCCCAGTAACAAAGCTTTAATGTATTTTAATCTTTCTTCGGAGCTTGCGCTCATATGTGTGAAACCCACGTGCGCTTGCTCGGACTCGAACCGCCTTATTATTAGAACGGTGCTCTTACCAATGAGCTTATCAAATTGATCTTACAAGCGAATCACACCTTTTTTTCAAACCAACATTTCTGTTTTGTGCTGGACTCTCCAGGGGAAATTTAAATATATTACTCCTTGTCTACCCTAGTATAAGTGTTAAAATTTTTTAAGTCTTTATATCTCTGGCCCTGGAACCCGTGGTCTTTGGGTATTAACCACTTAGTGACCAATTGGTTTTCACTTTTACTCCCGTGGTGCCCAAGAAGGGGGGGGGGGTCCATGGACCCCCCCCCTAAGGAAACCGCTTTTCCGGGGGAAATTTTGGACGAATTTATACCACAACTTGTGGGAGTCAGAAGACACCTCCAATCAACAATAAAAAATGAAAATTTTGTTATTTTGGCGGCAAATTAGGGGCAAAACCATTGTTTTCAAAACACGCGAAAAATGGGCAATTTTCCAATGAATTTGTGCTTACATAACAACTGTTTTGAAACTTATTTTATGTTGATTTCAATTCTAGAAGACCCAAATAACATATATTTAACACAACACTTGCAGTTTTAGGGAATCCTGTATTTTTTACGGGGGTTGCAAAATACACGTCATTTTCCCATAGACTTTGTGGACGTTGCTAAACCGTTACTGTACAATGAAATTGTTCGTTTTCAGCACATAAGGGGTTAATTATTTTTACTGTTACTAATAATTGTTTACTTTTATGTATGTGTGAACAAATATCAGCGAAAAAAAATTGGGTTGGTTCTTTGATTTTTTTAATAAATATTCTCAGATGACTTCCGTTAGTGCCCAAGGGACCCTCCCTAATTAACTCATTAACGGCTTGGCCGATTTTAATTATTTTTGTATGAAAAGAAGCACATTTAAAAATCAGACAATTACAAAAAATGTCGGCGCAAAAATCCCACGCGCAAAGCGGCCAGCGCGAAAACAAATTTGGAGGGTTCCTAGGAACCCCCCCCCCCTTGGTCACTTAAGTGTCAATTTCATGATTTGAAAATTAATTAACATAAGAGCGTTTTTTCAAAATAAAAATTGTTTTACGAAAATAACCTATATCAAGTCGAATCACTCTATTTATTGAATGCATTGAATGTGATTTCTGTTTTATTGACTATTTATACTTATGTGCCATCATTGACATACTTTTTGTCCTTACACTGACGTGTTATCAGATCGCCGCCCACATCACATACAATCTTATCTGACGAAACAGCGTTTCCGAGAAAATTGCGATTTATGGCAAATAACGCCTATTAGAGACTTTTAAAAAATTGTTTTAAATTTGGTTTTCATAAGATTATAAACACAACACAAAAAGTAAATCCCTCTCAGAACAACCGCTCCTAATTTCTTATGTAGGAAGTTTGTCAAAGTTATGACTAGTTAATAATATTTCTATGAATGTCAGTTAATTTTTTGTGTGAAAATTAGAGACATCCTTTTCTTCATGACTAACTGAGCACAGATTAAAGACAAAAGAGGTATTTTCAAAATTCACAAAACGATATCATTACTTCCCCGCTATACTTTAATTAGTCATATAATTAAAACCGAATGTCAGGTTTCACTAATATGAGAAACATTTGCAAGCCACGTGACACCTTTCGAATATGTCGAGTACATTTTTTTCAGTGGGAATAATATATTCATTGGCAGCTATACGCCTTGCAAGGCAATGAAAAGATGCAGCAAAATTGTTTTAAAAAGATGTTTTAAAATAAATGTTACCAACACGTTTCTGGCACCGTATATTTGAAGTCAGAAATTGTTTGTGCAGCTAGACAATTTTATGGCATATGCAAAGAGAAGTTTGAATTCAAAAAGACACAAATATTACATTGAACAGAATAGGGAAGTAACGAAATATAATACAGTTAATCGATATTTTTGCTGCCTTGTTTGTTTGAATATCACATTCACAGACACTCTATACACCCAAACATCAAAATCATATATTGTTCATATAAGCTCTTCTAATCGAAACAGCAAATTGGTTGCAGTCTGAGGATAATTAGACATCCACGGAGCAGAGAGCTGGGGATATGACTGACAACAACGCAGAGCAATCTGGTGCTTTGACATTTAGAGATTACATACAACAGGTCATCATTTCCACTTAGGATAAAATGAATTCAGAACACGTTTCGGTTTGATTGTTGCTAATATTAACCGTTTCTAGGCCATCAACTTGCAATCGATGAGAAAAATAAGAAAAGTTTGGCGTTTGTAGCAAACTGGGAATATTTGAATTTCGGAATTTGCATTAATTTCCCAACATTCATATCTCCTTAAAGTTAAATGAAATTTAGCTTTGAGGTGACTATTTTCTCTCGAGGATATTATTCTCAATGATCTGACAAGACACAAGACACATTTTTGCATGATTACATACAACAGGTCATCATTTACACTCAGGAACACGTTTCGGTTTGATTGTAACCTTGATCGAGGCGGTCTGCGAAGAACCGACAATTTTGCTATTTATTTTCGCACTGCATTGTATATATCGTCGGGTGTATTACATTGACGGATGTTAAACAAAATTTTTGTTTCTGAGAAAATCGCGTTTTAAAAATCGCGAACTCTAGAGGGTCCGTACACATCCCCACATACGATTCAAACAATCAAATCCAATTAAGAAAGGAAAGTATAACGACTGGAAATCTATTTTAGCTACTATTCATGAATTCTTACTTAATGAAATGGATGTAATACATCTTATCCGTCACACCTAAAATTACGCAAATCGGCGATTATGTTCATGACATACTAGTGACGGATGTTGAATTTTCCGTATACTAAAGCGTTTATTCAGCATTCTTGATTAGTCATACAACAGTCCGACCGTTTTCCGAACATCCGTCAAACCAAAGTTCGTCATCGCGAATCTGTTCAATTTGGTTTATTACATAATGACGGATGTTGAGTGGATTGCCGAGATTCACTGCTTTGAACTGTAAAAATAATATAAATTTCTAGTAACAGTAATATTATAAATATCATTTCTGGTCCACACAAGCACTGCACTTTTCTCCCGTAAACATTTAGAGTAAATCCAAACAAACCTGTACAATTCATTTAGAGGCTATTTTGGAGTCATTCGTGGCGTCCCTGTGTCTGTATTCCTGCTGGGGGTGCAATCGGCAAGTTATCGATTGCCAGCTCTTTTAATCCGCCATGTTTAGGGAATATGGCATTCAATTAAAAATGTTTTTCGCACTCTAGGATTCTGGAGAATAACATCTGTTTGAACAACACAACTTTGACATTCAGTTTATTTATTTGCCAAAATAACATTATATTGAACGATAAAGTAAAAATAGACATTGGCAGGTTGACCGAAATGAGAAAGCTCGTAAGGACGGCCACCATATCACAGCAACAAACAATGAGAACATGACCATATCAGGTGCTAGACAAACAATGCGCTATGTGTGTTTAAGAACCCCTGGTACAATTTGAAATCATTTTATGATTATGAAATCTGTTTTCTGCATGTTGCAATACATTTGTACAGTGTGTGTAGTTACATAACTGACGTGGGTGTAAACAGAATGTGTTGTGGCAATTTAGGTTATGACATCCATTAACCATAATGTGCGACCAGTTCATTCCTAAAATAGGTCACAGTGTCAGGTGCAATATGTATAGGCAGTAAATGGCGCAAAAATTGCCATTTGCGTTTTTAAATAGTTGATTGATGTTTCTGCACCAGTTTTCTAGAGCATCGCTTATTAGGTTTTTCACGGAAGACTGGTGTAATAAAATACAATGATTTATCTTCCTGCATCGTCTGCGAACTATGTAAAATTGTGTGTTGAATTATGCATGATATATGTAGTATCAACGTTAAATTTAACAACAAAACAGGGCCGTGGACAGCATGCAATTCTAGACAATTGTGTAGTCGTTAAAAATGAATGCAATACTTTAAAATGTGTCTAAGTCTTTGTGTAACATATTTGCATGCTCGAGCTCAGTTGGATGAATAGACACAATATTAACATATAAACCATATTAAGAATTGGATATGTGCTTAAGATAAAAATGGTCGGCAAAAAAATTTAATATGTTACGCAACTTGGACTAAATGTGTCAAAGGCTTATCATTTACGCCATCACAGGTGAGATTTGGGTGGACTAATATATTTCCCGTATTCGCTAAAAGCTGCTTTATTCATATCTGGGGATCTATCTTTTACCATACTATCGAGAAATCTTTTCGCGCCAGCTACCCAGAAGCCAAAAATCAAAGAAAACAACCACACGGAACAACACACTAAAAGGTTTGCTATACTACACTCCGGGACCACACTGTTGAAATCATTTTATGATTATGAAATCTGTTTTCTGCATGTTGCAATACTTTTGTGCAGTGTGTGTAGTTACATAACTGACGTGGGTGTAAGCAGAAAGTGTTGTGGCAATTTAGGTTTTGACATCCATTAACCATAATGTGCGACGAGTTCATTCCTAAAATAGGTCACAGTGTCAGGTGCAATATGTATAGGCAGTAAACCACGCATAAAATTGTCATTTGCGTTTTTAAATAGTTGATTGATGTTTCTGCACCAGTTTTCTAGAACATTGCTTATTAGATTTTTCACGGAAGACTGGTGTAATAAAATACAATGATTTATCTTTCTGTATCGTCAGCGAAGTGCAGATTGCCTAAAAGTCACAACTATGTAAAATTGTGTGTTGAATTATGCATGGTTCGTGTTGTATCAACGTTAGATTGAACAACAAAATAGGGCCGTGGGCAGCATGCAATTCCAGACAATTGTGTAGTCGTTAAAAATGCAATACTTTAAAATGTGTCCAAGTATACACGCTCGGTAGGATGAATAGACACAAAATTAACATAGGAAATATATTAAGAATTGGATACGTTTAGGATCAAAACAGTCGGCAAAATATGTTAATATGTTACGAAACTTGGACTAAATGTGTCAAAAGCTTATCATTTGTGCCATCAGAGGTGAGATTTTGGTGGACTTATAAATTCCCCATATTTGCTTAAAGATGTTTTATTCATATCTGGGGGTCGATCTTTTACCGTACTATCGAGAAATCTTTTCACGCCAGCTACCCAGAAGCCAAAAATCAAAGAAAACAACCACACGGAACAACACACTACAAGGTTTACTATACTACACTCCGGGACCACACTGTTGAAATCATTTTATGATTATGAAATCTGTTTTCTGCATGTTGCAATACATTTGTACAGTGTGTGTAGTTACATAACTGACGTGGGTGTAACAGAATGTGTTGTGGCAATTTAGGTTATGATTTATAACATTTGGCAAAAAGCACAGGCAAGAGCCCAATAGTGCTGACTAAAGCACTAAATAAAAGGAAAGCCTGTTAAACACCAAAATTGAATAAAGGGAACTAAAATGAAAAGATATGAAAAAGACAAAACCAAAAAGGAGTAAAACACTTAGACCTGGAGTGTCCTAACAGCTGCCTTGAAAGCAGGAAAGGAGGCAAAAGTCACAGCATGTTCAGGCAAATCATTCCACAACTTGGGCCCATGATGGAAGAAACTTCTCTGACAAAGAGTGAGGCGACTGAATGGTGGATAGAGGGCACGAGAATGATTACATCTGGAGTTGGCACGAGAGTGAGGAGTAAAAATATTGGGAGCAGAGGAAAGACCTGCAAGAATTTTGAAGATATGACAGACAGCAAAAAAGTCACGCCGAGCCTCAAGAGACGGCAGGGAAGTTTGGAGAAGGAGGTCATCATGTTCAAGATTCCAAGACTGCAAAATGGTCCGACAGGCAAATCTCTGAACAGATTCCAAACGATTGGATAGGGTCTTGTTAAGTGGGTGCCAGGCTGTGCTGCTGTATTCTAATATGGGACGAACCAAGGAAATGTACAGGGTGCGACGAAGATTTTTAGGAGCAAGATGGAAATTTCTATGGATCAGGCCAATGATCTTCCGAGCCTTTTTGCAGATGGCATCTATATGTACATTCCAGGTAAGTTTGCTGGTAATGTGGATCCCAAGGAAGGTGATGTCACTAACTTTGTCAATGGCTTGGTTGTTGAGATAAAATTGTAGGTTTGGGTATGGATTTTGCCTAGTAGATATGACCATGGCTTTAGTTTTCTTAGCATTGGCTTGAAGGAAGTTGGATGTAAACCAATTAAAGACTTTGTTAATGTCCTCTTGAAAGTCAATAGTATCTTGGATGTTGTTAATAGGTTTGTACAAAGTGGTGTCGTCTGCGTATAACACTAATTTGCAACCTGAAGAGAAAGGGATATGACAAAGGTAGTTTATAAAGATCAAGAAAAGGAGAGGCCCCAGGACAGAGCCTTGGGGCACCCCCGAAAGAACATGAACAAGGGAAGAAGTACAGCCAAGGACATCTACACACTGGAACCTGTTAGTAAGATACGAGCACAGCCAAGACAAAAGTGGACCAGATATGCCGACAGCAAAAAGTTTTTGAAGAAGAAGCCTGTGGGGAACTTTATCAAAGGCTTTTGCCAGATCAAAAAGAGCAACTGCCACATCATTGCGTGCTTCGAGGGCATTGTGCCAGTCCGAGATGGCTGTGAGGAGAGCATCAGTGGTTGAGGAGTTAGGGAGAAAACCAAATTGTCTTTCGGTTAGCAAATTATTTTCTTGAAGGTGAGAGAGAATGTGCTTGTGAATGATTTTTCCAGGATTTTGGAGATGTTTGGTTGGAGAGAGATAGGACGGTAGTTATTTATGGATTTCTTGTCTCCCGATTTGTAAACAGGAATGATGCGGGATATCTTCCATGCGGAACTTTGCCAGAGGAGAGTGAAAGATTAAAAATGTAGGAGAGAATAGGAGAGATAGAAAGGGCAGTACCTTTAAGCATGGCACCAGAGATACCATCCACACCAGCAGCAGATGAAGAGTTTTGAAGAAGAAGAAGATCAAAAACTTCCTCTGGAGTGCAAAAAATAGAGGACAGATTGGCTGGGGGAGGGTAAATAGAAGACAATGAATTGTCTGAGATATCAACATCATCGTGGTTGAAACATTCAGCAAAAATTGGCTGAAGAGATTAGCAATGTTTTGCGGTGTGTCAGCAGTAACGCCATTGTATTGCATGGTATCGGGAATTGATGGACGACCCGACAATGACTTCACATGCCCCCAAAAACGCTTACTGGGTGAGCCACTATCAGCAAGAGAAGCAAGGTAGGATTTTTTAGCACGTTTGAGTAAGTTTGATAATCTGTTTCTTAGACATTTGTATTTATCATAGATATCTACCCGCTTAGTGGATTTCCATTTCTTGAACAATAGGTGTTTTTCCTGATTAACTTGTGAAGATCACTAGACAACCAGGGCGGGTTTTTAGCTCTACAACGAATGGTTTTCTGCGGAATACAATCATTCATAGTTTGCATAAAAAAGTCATGAAAACACTTCCAGGCACAATCAATGTCCATATCACGACTCAAGCGAAATAAAGATAAAATTGAATTTGCCTTATCCCAGTCTCCATCAGCATATTTCCAGATAGACTGCGGAACACTCTTAGAAAATTTGGGATTGAAATCAATACTAAAATGAAGTATAGCATGATGACATGCACCAATAGGTGAAAGGTATTGAACTTCACTGATCAAAGTATCATCATTTGTATAAATATGATCAAGTAAGGATGGTTTGCCATGAGCAAACCACGTAGGTTGGGAAACATGCTGGTCAAGATTCAAACTAGCACTTAGATCACTTAATTCGTCGAACAAAAAGTGAGACGGATCCAATAAATTGACATCCATTAACCATAATGTGCGACCAGTTCATTCCTAAAATAGGTCACAGTGTCAGGTGGAATGTGTATAGGCAGTAAATGGCGCATAAAATTGTCATTTGCGTTTTTAAATAGTTGATTGATGTTTCTGGACCACTTTTCTAGAACATCGCTTATTAGATTTTTCACGGAAGACTGGTGTAACAAAATAAAATGATTTATCTTTCTGTATCGTCAGCGAAGTACAGATTGCCTAAAAGTCACAACTATGTAAAATTGTGTGTTGAATTATGCATGATATGTGTAGTATCAACGTTAAATTTAACAACAAAACAGGACCATGGACAGTATGCAATTCCAGACAATTGAGTAGTCGTTAAAAATGAATGCAATACTTTAAAAATGTGTGTAAGTCCCTGTGTAACACGCTCGGTAGGATGAATAGACACATAATTCAAATAGGAATTGTACACGTTTAGGATAAATCAGTCGGTAAAAATATGATACGAAACTTGGACTAAATGCGTCAAGGGCTTATTATTTGCGCCATCACAGGTGAGATTTGGGTGGACTAATACATTTCCCATATTTGCTAAAAGCTGCTTTATTCATATCTGGGGATCTATCTTTTATCATACTATGGAGAAATCTTTTCGCGCCAGCTACCCAGAAGCAAACATCGGAGAAAACAACTACACAGAACAACATACTTACAAGGTTTGCTATACTACACTCCGGGACCACACTGTTGTTCTCATGTGCAATTTTTGTATCGGTTAAGTTTTTTTTTTTTCCTTGAATGCACCAGAAATGAGTTCTTTAAATATAAATGTTTAAATATTAGATGTCATTCGTTATTAGTTCAATATTAATTTAACACAACTTTTCTGTTTTAATTAATTTGAATATTATTTTGATGCAAAATAACGGCTTAGAAATTAGTTATGCAGAAAATGTTGGAAGCTTTCCTAATATTCATCTTGATAAAATAAAAGGTTGCCATGATTAACAACATATATCATGTTCAAATGGTGTTAAACTCACAATTGGTGTGCAGTCGTTTTAATGTCGAAACCACGGGAGCAAATAAGTTCAAAATTGGATCCGGATGTTTTTGTTGTGGAGCACCTATCTGTGATAAATTGAATCGATTTTTGTATGTGTATCGTGTGTTTATCTATGTTTATTAATGACTACTTATTTTCCTTTCTTGTATGTGGTACCAACCTACAT
>JAMKCH010004617.1:0-110415 GCA_023653785.1 Ophioderma brevispina
TTCCTATTCAAAAGACCCGCATTTAAAGCAAACCTAATCCTCTTAAGCTGGTTAACCCTGTGTAACTCTTAATCTGAGGTACTGAAATTCTTTTTCAGACCTACCAGTATTCAAATGAGTGTCACTCAACCATGAAGAAATCAATTCTTCTGATTTTGGTGTCATTGTACAGAGGAATACCTGAGCTTTGCACTGATATGCAAAAGAGTGTAATAAAATTTTCAGTTAAATGAGAAATACATGTCTGAAAAAAATGTCCAAACTTTTTTTGAGGAGTTTATATACTCTAAGGGAAGGATACGGTTGAATGCTGATAAAACCAGTTTTTAATATGGGCCTCTTTACAGAGAGGAATTTAACCGATTATGAAAGATGACAGGTACTCTGCTTAAGCTGAAACGAAAGCTCCAAAGATGATTGCATTGGAGATCTACCAATCCCTACGACAGGTATGATATATTTCCTGGTATCAAAGATGTAGGATGTTCCCCCAAGGGCCAAGAGGGAGTGAACAATTTTTGTCCCTATTAACCTGAGAGATTCCCGATTTTGTGGATAATCTTGAGAATGTGTATCCTGTTGCTGACCATTAAGTCTTCATACCCACCTTGTTTATCCCATTCAAAACAGTCCCGCAACAAACGATTGAGCAGTGCAAGTATTTTGCCATGACGTGGAAGAATAACAGCAACCCCGATGGATGGGAAACCCAAACACCAGTTATCTGGTTTCTTGGAGAAAAATGTTGGGCAATATAAATCCTGACATAAATGGTGGTCATAGTGAAGATTGGCTATCCGTAGGGAGTATATTTTTACACATGAAAAAGGACAAGCTAGAAAGCATCTGTATACCACAAACACATTTGTGTATTTACCGGTATTTACATGGTATACAGCTGATATTCCATTGTTCATGTCTATTCTATTGGCTGAATAAAATGATGACCTAAACAAGTGAAAACATTTAGGCAAACAAAGAAATGGGGGAACATATACATGGATACAAATACCTGAATTATTAGACTCTTAGTGCAATGCCAAATTAAAAAAAAAGTTCTTGGTATCATTAATTAATAATTTGATATTCTTTACTATGATATTAAATCTACCCTTATGCTTACTGCGTGATGTGACCCCTTTATAGTCATAAACCGCCTGAAATAAACAGCAAAACAAATAAAATTGGGTGAACCTTTTTTAACTCAAAAAACAAACAAACCAGTAATTAAGTTTGGAGTGATAATTTGGATATGGATACGGATGAACAACACCGTAAAAAATTTGATGGGAAAACTTAAAATTGGAAAAATGTCATCTTTTTGATACAGTGACAACTTCAAGAATTAAACGTTTTAGGTCTGAGTAAAGATAATGGTATTAGCTTTAATAATATGACGCCAAATTGGCCCAAATTCGGTTAGCATGTAACCTCGTTATGTTCTGTAAACAACCACACAGCACGAAAATAGAGGGCAGAGTGAACATATCTTAAATATTGTAACTCAATAAATAAATTAAGTTCTTAATCTATTTTGCGGATGCTATTGATACATGAGGAGAAATGCTGCATATTAATTGTATAGCTGTATAATATTTTTGAACAAAGCAATGATGAAAAATACTTTAGATAATCGTATTTTCTTTTCTACGATATTATAATCCACCCTGTTAATTTTTTAATGCAATAACTCTACAAAGGAACAGGAATAGAGCTGAAAACCGCGTGCATATCTGGTATTCCTACTTTTTTTAGCGCAAAATTGGATTTTCGTCTATTTTCTGTGGAAAATGCCAATTCTGTCGACTTGTGGAGTTTATGACGTCATTGTGACGCCATACTAGGTATGTTAGTACTTATGTTGGTATAAATGGAAAGAAGAGGACCATAGCTATCCATTATTATCAAAATCATAAGCATAAATAAATTCTCGAAGGGTGTGGCAACCATCTTCTCCTTGGTAAACCGTGTTATATACAAAAGAGGCTTGGTAAGGCGAGGGTTAAAACACATTGGGTGAACGTGCTTCAAAATGTCAAAACTAAAAAAATAAATGAAGCACATAATCTATCTTCCGGATAATATTGACACATATATAGATGCTAATTTGTGGAAAATATGGAAGAGAAATATTGCCATCTTCATTGTACATCTGTACCATATTGGTACAAAGTTGATGCAAAAAATTGAAAAAAGTCGTAAAAATTCAACAGTGCCAACTTATACTGTCAAGAAATTCAATGCATTAGCTATCACTGAATAGATAATTTTGTTAGCTTTAATATGATACCAAACTTGCCCAGATTGGGTTGAGTTTGTGACCTCTAGCACTAACAGTAGCGATTTTGGTATAGAACATGCAAATTTAGAGGTCATTGACCTCTGACATCACGCTCCACCGCTCACTGAGCTTAAGACTTTGTGTTTTGGATGTACCAAGGGATGACCTTTACAGATATCATAAATTCGGATAAATAAAACACCTCTATCTCTGGGACCATAGGGTTATAAACGAGAATCCCATTCTAGAAGTTTGGGGAAGAAGGTTTGAAGATGTTTTTCTATAGTTTGAAGGGTGCTGAATCAGAATTTTTGGGTCCAACCTCTGGGAAATGTGGGGAACTTTGTAAAATAAGGGGGTAAAATTAGTACAGGGGTAAATTTGAAATCAAGTCAAATTGTGTTTAAATGTACACCAATGTATTTGTCTCATTATAAGGATTAAAAAAGTGGTAGTTCGATAGTTAAAAGGCAAAATATCTTCAAGGTCACAATGGGAGTAAAATTTCAAATCCATTTTTTTAATGGTGTCAAATTGTTCATCTAGCTGTACATAATGATATATACATTAGATACAATGTTTATGACATTTTGTCATTAGTAAGATTGTAAAATATGGCCGGCTTTGTTCAGCCTATGGGAGGGTACAAGCCGCAAGTCTTAAAGTTACATATTGAACTTCCAAACACATATTCAGTATACATTTTCTGCTTTATCATGTTGATTGTGATGCCCTGCATAATTTGACACCAGTTGCACAAAATCGGACCATTTTGTACATTTTACCCAGGATAACCTTGTACTGTTAGCATTCCATTGTACCAAAACTGTATTATAAAGTCAGAGATAGGAAAACTATACTTTTTAAAAGCTTAGCAATAGCTGAATAAAATGGTATATATTTTAACACGACTTGAACACTTTTAATTTTACTCTTATTTCTCCACCTTCCATTGTAGAAATTTTCTTAGATCTTTACTTTGTTATTGCTGATATCCAATTCTACCACTAACAGAAATAAACCCTTTGTAGGAAATATTTTTGGATCAAAACATAAATTCCCACGCCTACCATCTTTACTTATAATGAAACTATACTACAAAAGTTTGGAATGATAACTTAATAATAACATATATGCCAATTTGTAGGAGTGTAAAGGTCTTTGAAGAGGGTCATATTGGCCGCCATCTTAAATTGTAAGCATGTTAGCAAAACAGAAATGCCAGACATGAGTATCATAGTGTCTAATGGTCAAAGCCATATAAATATTTGCTCTGCGCTGGATTTTGAAGAGTTAGAAGGTCACCGGTCGATCCTCTGAGCGCGCAGTTATTTATATGACTTATTACGCAGATTTTATAGTTCAATTTTACCCCTCTTTGTAAAAAAAATTACATTCCTTTCCCATTTTCAGAATATGTATAACACAGAGAATGTGCTTGCAGATTCAAATAATAATATTTTATATGGGTAATGGAGTAAGTTAAGAGCAAGTTCCAGAAAAGCATTTAGAACAAATGCCATCAGGAGATTTTCTGATGATACAGATTTCTCTAAATTTGCACTTGATAGGTTGTAGGACACTTTCGAGAACGTTTCGAAGGTTTATTGGACAAACAAGTAGAAAAAGAAACCAAAAACTACGTTTGAACTTGTCCTAATAAGCCTCCATTGAGAAGCACGCTTTTTTAGACACAATTCTAAAATAATAATAATAATAATATCGACATTTATATAGCGCCTTTTCCACAGGATACAAAGCGCTGTTGCCTATTATTATTATTACGCTGCCTTCAGGAAATCGTCACAATCATTTCGCTTCACCTCGGCCGGTAGCCGGCCAAGCGCACATGCCTATCAGCACTTAGATTGTAATATCCCCCATAACAGCTCCCCGGATTTCGCTTGGGTGAACGAGGCAATTGAGATTAAGTAGGGTAAAGTGGGGTAATATGGACCCCCGGGGCATTATGGACCCCCCCCTTATAACTTTGAACTAGGGGTGATAGGAGTGACCCTTCTATTAGTACTTGAAAGAACATCATTCAACTACTGTAATTTGGTTATTAACGGAGGGAGTGTCCTGAAAGTCCTGAAAGGAAATATTGAAATTTAAAATTTTCAACACATTTTCTTATTATGTCATTGACGTTTTTTTCAAGAGAAATAGGGATGTTTTAAAAAACATCCCTATTTTCTCTTGAACCCCGGTTTGGAGGATGTTACCATGGCAACATTTAGTACTGACTTTACCCATGTATCAATACATGTATCAAATTCCTATTTCACATCTTATTAAAAATGGCTGGATACATTGTGAATGTGTAATCTGGGGGTAATATGGACACCCTATATGGGACGGGGCAATATGGACCATATGAGGTCCATATTACCCGGCCTCTATTGCCAATGACGGGGTGGTCCATATTGCCGACGCATGGGTAATATGGACCCTTTGAAAGCCTATATCTTTTATTTGGTTAGAGATGAATGAATATCTTTTGGTCTATACCTACCCATGAACCAAAGCTATCAATTGATAATGAAAAGTTTTTAAAGAATAAAATAAAATTCTTGAAAATTACGATATTGCTTAAGGGGTCCATATTACCCCACTCTACCCTATCTTGCCCAGGGACACAAATACGTTGACCACAGTGGGGCTCGAACTCACGATTTTAACGGTCTAATGATCACGAGTCCTGCGTTTTTCCACTAGACCACACGTGCTCTAAATCATCTGTAAAGACGGCGATTCCGGCTTATTCACTTCATGTGTGATTTAATACATTGGTAAGTATTCTAAATATGTAAAAATCTCAGTTTCGACAACAAATTGGGGAAATCTCCTCGTGTCTCTTTAAGAACAGTGAAGAACTTATAATACCCAAGTGTAGAGAAGTCTCTATTTATAGGGATGATGTAATGTGTAAACTAGTTATAGGGATGCTGTAATCTGCGAAAAGGCACATAGCTGTGTAGGATACTACATGCTAAGTCTAATTAGATATGATGTAATACTTGGTGATCGCTTGAGAAATCTAGAAGCTTCTGTATATACTGGGGAGTAACACAAATCATGGTCTTTCCTTGAAGTTAGCTTGACTAGATATAACAATTCTAGACCGAGAGTTGCATTGACCAAGGAGATAGCCAAGATTGGCTGGTATCTATTAATTAATAAATCTCCTCTTGAGAATAATTTAACCTGGAGTTGTCAAGTGTGTGCTTACTTTGATGTCAAGGGGGAATTCCGGGATATTCTTTACCGCTCGAGAATAGAAATTCATGACACTCTTACTGCAAAAAATACAATACAATGATTAATTGAAATGTTGATTCGAACTCAACTTTCATATCCCAATGGCACTCCTAAAGCCTGGAAAAAATCCATCTAATCCCAAGAGCTATAGACCAATGTCACTCCTCAGCCATACCTACAAGCTCTTTGAACGTCTCCTGCTCAACCGTATCGCACCTGTGGTAGACGAACGCCTCATACCAGAACAAGCAGGTTTTCGGCCAGGCAAATCAAGAACAAGTCAAGTACTCAAACTAACTCAATATATTGTCTGGTAAGGCCCGTAGAACCGGTACAGTATGTGTTCGCGGGCAGCCCAAACCCCACCTCCACGTGGTACCAGACGGATAGCCCAGGCTTACCGGTGTCGTTCCAGCACGGTTTAATGCTCTGAATTTATAGGCCTACCAGCGTCGTCCCAGCATGGGTTTACAGCTTGGTTATACCAGCAGTTACTTGAGCATGGATGCGAAGCTGGAGACGGTCTAGTTCCCAGCGACTCGAGCTTTGGACACGAGGCCGGAGAAAAAAAAAAAAAAAAAAAAAGCCTCATACCAGAACAAGCAGGTTTTCGGCCAGGCAAATCAAGAACAAGTCAAGTACTCAAACTAACTCAATATATCGAAGATGGTTTCGAGAAGGCTTTGGTAACCGGAGTCGTGTTTGTTGACCTATCAGCAGCCTATGACACTATTAATCACAGATGCTTGCTCCATACAATTCTGGAACTCAACAAGGACATTCGATTGACTGAGCTCATCCAAGGATTGCTTGCAAACATGATTTGTTCAGCTCCTGTTCAACATTTATACCAACGACCAACCTAGGAGTGCAGGAACCTGTCGTTTTATCTATGCAGACGATCTTGGAATTTGCGCACAAGATGCAGACTTCACAGTTGTCGAAGAGAGACTCTCCAAAGCTTTGGATGAAATCACTCCTTATTATGAGGAAAATCACGTACGTTCAAATCCATCCAAGACGCAGGTGTGTGCTTTCCATCTACGCAACCGTGAAGCCAAACGTCAGCTTAAAATAACCTGGGGTTCGTCCGCGAAACTCAGTCGTAAATCTACGTGCATACTATGTCATGCCTGAGTGGATCGACTTATCCAAAGCACTGTGTAAATGGTATGAAAAGGTCTATTATGTAGGACATACGCATGAGGTTCGCGAACGGACCCCTGGTCTGGAACACCCCTGAGCACTTTGATAATCTGGTCTACCTAGGAGTTACCTTGGACTGCACTCTCTCTTATAAGACCCACATCAAGAAGACGAAGAGTAAAGTATGTTCACGCAATAACGTCTTGAACAAACTCACTGGCACAAGATGGGGTGCTCGCCCACATACTCTAAGACCGACGACACTTGCTCTGTGCTACTCAAGTGAAGAGTATGCTTGCCCTGTATGGGAAAGATCAACCCATGCCAAGAAGCTTGATCCAACATTAAATGCCTCCTGCCGGCTTATCACAGGATGTGTTCGCCCAACACCAACGGACAACTTATACATCCTAGCAGGAATAGCTCCACCAGACATCCGTCGTAGTGTAGCGAGCATGCAAGAGCGTAGCTGCCAAGTATCTAATATGAAGCACCCAATGTCTGGACAGAGACCAGTTGCTAACCGCCTTAAATCCAGAGAGCGTTTCTTAAGCAAAGTCCAACCTCTTGAAACAGTCTCTAAGGAGTTTAACAGAGTCGCCTTGTGGAAAGAAAGACACTATTGGTATTGAACCTGGTGAGCATCTTCCACCTGGAGCCGACTCCTCATTGGCTGAATGGCGGTGTCTCAACAGATTGAGAACCAGAACCGGCCGATCTAAGGTTTCCCTGCAGAAGTGGGGTTACCTGGAAGCAGCTCAGGACACTACCTGTGATTGCGGGACTGCGCCACAGACAATGGAACATCTCTTGGTCTGCCCAATGCTAGAGCAACAATGCACAGACAACGACCTCCAGAATTCAGTGAAGCAGCCAGCCATTGTACACACCTCTGGCTGGATCATATTTGAGAATCACTCTGTTTGGATACGATAAGAAGATTTCAGCACGTTGGAATTCAATTTAAAAAAATCAAGAAAAACAATGGTACAGGTTTCAATCAACAAAGTGAAAGAATTAAGTGATTGATAGTGCAAAACAAAAGCCACCCAATGGTATGACCAAAACGCTTTTGAAAAAGCAACGACCTTGACAACTCAGCCGATGATGTAACAGAGGTAAGACAACTTAAGGGTAGACGTTTCATATAGAAGTCCCATGGATGCAAATGAGGTATTACAGTTGATTCCGTCATGCGCTGTATGACGCTGTGCAGTAGCTTGACGGAATGAATGGCAATACCTCATTTGCATCCATGGGACTTCTATATGAAAAGTCTACCAAACTTGTACCAGTAACACTGCCAATATAGCCCAAGCAGGAGGTTATACACCGGTCATTTACACAAAAAGTCTTCCTATTGAAATGTGGCTATAATAAACGACAGGAGTACAGAATCAAGCCAATTAGCTGAGCTCATGTATTTCAAAATGGGTGCATGGGATGGCATGTCCCTAAAATAGGCACCCGAGAAACAAAGGCATTTCTAGACCTCTGCGGACTGTGTATGTCTATGTGTGGGTGTGGGTGCGCGTATTCGCCCATGTGTGTGTATCTTGTGTATGTATGTGGGGGGAACATGTTTATGTTGGTCTTTACGGCTGAGCAACCTTCACAAAAGACAATTTAGAACAGTAGTTCTCCAAAGGGTTTCTTTTGTCCTTGGACGTTTTCCTATTGTCGTTTATTCCATGTAACACTATTGTGTATGTATGTGTGTGTGATGTGCTTTTTTTCAGAGAGGTGCCATTAATTTTACCTAATTTAATAAAAAAAAAACCGTTACCGAATCTAAGAAAGCCAAAAAAATGTCGTATACCTCTTTAAGTTGTGTTGCCAGGATAATGAAAATAAATGGATATTAATTAAGTACCATCGCACAAGAACATTGGGTAGGCCCAATTGACCGTGATGTACACAGATCGCTCATAACTACCATGCCTATAGATTAATCTCTCTCTCGAGAAACCATTGTTAAGACGATGTCACTGGCATTACTTTGCATTGTAATCGGGATTTGCTTCTAAAATCGCCCGCCATGGAAATATAGCTGACAGATGGTAGCATTTTTTTCTGTGATATCTTCAGGTGTAAACTAGATTCATTGTAATCTGAGTTTGATTCTGGTTACATCTTGACGAAATTCTTTTCCGAAACCGATGTTATATATACCATACATACAATATGAATCAAGTCATGCTTATCTGTGCTGTAATTGTCTCAGGTAAGGTACATAACCAAATATAGAAAGTCTGCACCATAATACAAAATATATTCCAAAATTTAATTTTTTATGCTTACATACGAAATGCACAACAACTGGATTCAAGTTCCAAGTCATTCATCTAACCTAGATGAGTATTGGGGTTACACTCATCCGCTTTTGAAATGCGATGGTAAAATATGTTTTGGTTTGCGATAACTCTGTGTTCATGTCAGTCTCATTGAAATCTCTTATGCTCTAATCTCCTCATAGTCCAGTCAAATTAGGACCAAAAAGGTAAAGAAAGGGAAAATATAGGACAAATGAAAACTGTTGGAATACATTTCTGAGAGGCATCTAATGAGCATACTAAAAGTTGCACAATGTTGCGTTTTGAGATATGGAAGTGGGTAAAATAACACGGGTAAAATATGTAAATGTTTCATACACTTTCATACAGGGTTTAAAGGTATATAGACATGTTCATCTGGTCCTAAGGAATAAAAAAAAAAAAAAAAAAAAAAAAATTCTGTACAGGGAGGGTAGGACACGATCTGCTCGATTTGGGCATTGGGGATTTCCAAACGGTAATTTGTGAAACTGCTACATGCATTTACTATGGCAGTCTCGGTCCCAGTGACATTAAAAAATCAGGTGCAACGAGAGATTTTGAGGCAACCAAATATTGTGTCATAATAGTAATTTCATATAGATTAGACACTCAATAGATTTCTTACCTTGTATTTGGATACAAAAATGTCTTAAAAGAGAGCAAAAAGGTGATTTTGATTTGCTTAAATTTCAATATAAAACATAGGCTGAATTTCGTATTTGCTCCTATACGAAATTAGAAAATTCACAATTTTTGTACCAAAGAAAGATTTCTCAGCTTAATTCTTTCGGATGGGGCTATTTTTGATGCTAACCTTTACATCAGGGCAAAAATTAGTACTTTCGATTTTTTTAGGGACACCTGATATGTGAAATCTCTCGTTGCACCTTTAAACCTTTGTTCAAAAGATCTTAGTAATATCATGATAAATTAAGAAAAAAATATGAAGTTCACATCAATCATGCTTCTGTTAAATTACCTGTGCATAACTCAAAACTCCAGAAACTTCCCCTGCAAAAGTAATCTCTATCAAACATAATACCCTTGAACATACGCGCCATGGCTACAGAGTTATGCGCTCTGTAGCCATGCGCACCGATACACTCTAATATCAAAACAGCCCTATTATAATTATTATACACCCCAAAACCATTGCACTCCTGGATGAGTATTGGGGTTACACTCATCCGCTTTTGAAATGCGATGGTAAAATATGTTTTGGTTTGCGATAACTCTGTGTTCATGTCAGTCTCATTGAAATCTCTTATGCTCTAATCTCCTCATAGTCCAGTCAAATTAGGACCAAAAAGGTAAAGAAAGGGAAAATATAGGACAAATGAAAACTGTTGGAATACATTTCTGAGAGGCATCTAATGAGCATACTAAAAGTTGCACAATGTTGCGTTTTGAGATATGGAAGTGGGTAAAATAACACGGGTAAAATATGTAAATGTTTCATACACTTTCATACAGGGTTTAAAGGTATATAGACATGTTCATCTGGTCCTAAGGAATAAAAAGGTATAGTTTGCTACATCTAGGACAATTTTAAGTAGGCTTAAAATTTTCAAGGTCATCCTGGGGTTAAAATTGATAATGCACATATTCTTCTCAAAATGGGCTCAAATTCTTCATGCTGTTGGATAGTAATGTAAAGTAAATGTTTTGTATTTTGTTGGACATTTGGAGTATAATTATGGTGGTGTGGGGGGGGGGGGGGTATTGATAGGGCCCATAGGGTCTATGGGGGGTCAGTACTCTAGCCTCTGCTAAATATCTTTGAGCTGATTAGCATAAAGTAAATGTATATTATCTGTTGTAACATGCCCATAGGAACAATTTTAAACCAATTTAAATCAAATCGGATCATTATAAATATTCCCCATGATGACCTGTCGTGCAAACACACCAGGTTGCAGATATAGGATTCGAACCGGCAACCTCCGCGCCTACCAACTTATTAAGCTAACAAACCAGGGCTGGTAGATGAGCGATATATTTATCTATTAAGGTATCAAGTCCGAAAGGTGGCCATCACTTTCTTAGCGGATAGCATCAGAACAGTATAGTAACATTACGATATTCACATTGGTTTGAAAGGTAGACAAGGTTGAATCAGATTAAGTTGTTGCTTCGTCTTATTTAGACCGTTATTTTCTGAGATGTCGTAGAAACTACAAAAGGCAACATATCATTGATCATTTCATACTAAGATAATTCATAAGTAACACGATAAAAGCAAAAATATCATTGCTTGATTTCATTTAAAAAGCCATAGGTAATGGCAATCGTTATGGAGATATTATAGGCAGAATGTCTACATAAACGATCGATTAACTATTTTAATTTCTATTGCTACAGCCAATATTGATACTTTTTATTAGAGCTGTAGCGATTATTCTACATGCATGGGCAGCGATTCATCAATATTTTGTTTCATAATGTCCAATTCATGAAAGTACACACTGTTAAAAATGTTCCTAATTTTACCAGACTTTACCTTTTAAATTACGGTAAACCCTAATTATTCAATAATCTTCACGCTTTATTACCTATACCTAATATAAAATTACAATTTGGAAGCAGAAAAATGTAAATAAACAGTGGCTAGAAAATAATACTACACATTTTGACAGAAGGTAGTATTTATACGCTGACCGTTGTTATATTTTCCGTAATATTACGTTCTTTTGTAACTTACTTGTTTTTAATGTAAGAGTATGAACTATGAAAATCGTTTTATCAATAAAAAGTGTTAAATAACGTTATAAGTAACGTCATTAAAAATGCAAAAACCTTATTTTCCCTATCATTTTAAAAAATAATTTTAAAAACTCTTTTCCTCCTTTTTGTATTATATTTAGTTTAATTTGAAAAAAGTAGAAAACATATTTAATTTTAGCATCTGCTACCAGTAAAGTCATGTAGTGTAGTGGATAAGGTTTAGGACTTGTAATCTTAAGGCCCCGGTTCTAATCTATGTAAGGTACATGTATGAAGTTTATTCATATGATGATTAAGTAATTGATGACATTAGAATGTGTACATTACCATATAAAACAAAGTGTATAAACTGGTTTAAATCTTTATTTTTTTACATTTTCCCTTTGTTTATTGTCTTTTTCCCCCCGCTTTTTTCTCAAAATTGTTTGCCTGAAATATAACTTTTTTTACAACCATGTGGTAACGTAAATACAACGTTTGTATGATGCCATAGCTACAACGTGAAAATTTGGTCAGAGGATTGTAATAACGTTTTAATTGTTAATATTGTTTAAGCAAGTCAAAAACTAACGATAACATTGAAGCTAATATTTTACGCCGTTATTTTACGTTCCCTGCAATGGTTTCGTATTTTTACGGCTCCAGTTATTTTACGTTCTGCACGTTGTGAGTCCCAGCTGCCAGTCAAATCCCTGTTTTTTTACAGGTTTATTTTTAACAGTGCAGGTACCTCATAAAACATTAGTGTTAAGACATTTCACTTTGGTGAGGCAAATATGGAAATTGTAATTGGAAGCAATATATATCATTGTCATTTTCTCGTTTTAGAGAAGACGATGATGACCTTGTCGTTGTCGTGCCTCATGACTCAATAAAGGCATGCCCATACTGGATCACACATACGCTTTTGGATATAACTAATATTCATTTGACGGAAATATCTTTCAAATTTGATAATTGTGCTTGATTAGATAATTATTTTGAATATTTTCTTAAACCCCAGATTAAAAGTCAATAGTTTATGACGTAACATATATTTTAAGACAACGTATTAAGAATAACAATATGAATATGCCATCTGAGCCCTACGAAAAGTCCAACGTAATATGTTTTGGGTTGGAATACTCGCTTCCTTTTTGCATGTTGGTTGTTCGTAAACAGATATTTGGACCAAAAATTCAGTGATCGAATAACAATCTTGGTGTGTTTTTTACAAAGTTAGACGCTCCTACCAAACGCATTTCAAATTTCGACATTATTCCTCATCTTATCCTATATATATTATTTTAATACACACTTGATTGCCAATGAATTATTTAAATGATAGACAGACAGACAGACGGACAGACACGAGAATATATTTGTGTAATTTTTCTTTTGTTAAAATTATCCATTTGTGTTCAAGTGGGCTTTGAGTTTAAATGTTTGTTGTCATAACTTAGTCAATATTGGTCTTGTAATTTGGTCTTGTTTTATTAAAGTAACAGAATTAAACACACAAGCCATGACGGAATAAAGTAAAACATAATGGAGTCACACAAGTATACTTCAGCTGACACAGACAGACAGACAGACAGATAGACAGACAGACAGACAGACAGACAGACAAACCGTCTCCATCTTTAACTTAACTAACCATTGGTCTGTTTCTACAGGTGTGTTTTCATTATGTTGTGCCGATAAGTGCTACATAGGTGCTAATAAACTTAAAGATGGAAACAGCGTTCACTGGTCTCTGTCTGGTAGCATACAAGGCTTCTGTCATTGCACGGAGTTGTTACTGGGAGGAAAACATGTACAACTACCCTTGACTTATGAGATGTTAAAATCATTTGGCTGTGATGAGACTGGTAATTATAAATATTAGTTAGAAATAAATTATCCACCTTATACATTTTCATGCTAACCATCCGAGTATGGTGGCCGCAATCATCAGACTAAGTATTATTCCCATTCATATGAGAGGCGATTGAAAAGTTTTGAGCCAAGAAAAGGAGGCTTTGAGAAAAGTAGGTAAGGGTTAGGGTTACAGTTTGCATTTATTATGCAAATATTTCAACTTATCAATTGAAGGCGTGGAAAGTTTTATGAGGCTAGCTTTTGCTTTTATTTTTTTTTCTACGACGATAAATCAAACGTTGCAAGTCAGATCCCCCGAACCTATCAAAAGTTATTAACATTTTTTAAAGAAAATAGAACATGGGACATTAGGTGGCAGTCATCTTTTTGATTCCCTTTGCCACACTTGGACACACTAATAAATTTTCTTACAATATCCCAGGACATGTCACCCTCCCCTTGTGTGACTTCTCTCTCCTTATGGATCCTCTTAGTAATTCTGCCCTTGAAATAGTGCTTTGAAGATCCCCAAAACAGCTGATTTTTGAGAGGGTTTGAGAGCCAGACTTACATATATGTATGTATGTATGATGTATGTATGTATGTATGTAGTATGTATGTATGTATGTATGTACTTACAAGAGATACATTGTGGGAGTATTTTAAGTATAAAGAGACGTTGTGGGAGTATTTTACATTGTAGGTGTATTTTTCTTCACTGTGGGAGTATTTTTACTAGAGTTACTATGTTACGAATTGTCCTATAACGGAATAAACTGTAATCTAGTATTGAGGTTTATTCCGTAAAAGAGTAGAAAAGAGGATTTTTCTAGTTTAGTAACTATATAGGCCTGCGGCGCAATCCTCTTGGCTAAGAAAAGTGAGAAAAACTAGGAAAAAATGAAAAAAGCTGAAAAAATCAAAAAATGTCTAAAAAAGTGTCTTTTTAAGAGAAAATCTCAAAACTATATAGGTTTGAAATTCTTCCTTATATAGTTTTGAAAAAGTGTATTTTTCTGAAAAAATGTCTAAAGAAGTGTCTTTTTAAGAGATTTTTTCAGTAAACTCCCACAATGTAGCTCTTGCAAGGATGTGTGTGTGTATGTATGTATGTATGTATGTGTGTATGTATGTATGTAGTATGTATGTATGTATGTATGTATGTATGATGTATGTATGTATGTATGTATGTATGTATGTGTGTATGTATGTATGTATGCGTGTACTCAAAATGAACCACTTTCTTAGACAAAACTGTGTTTAGCTGACGATTTTTTTATTATTAGTGTCAAAATGAATCACTTCTTTAGACAACTGTGTTAAACTGTGTTTGGGTGACAGGCTGTCTTGAACGGGATAAAACCTAATACTATATGGCTTTCTCGTGTACGAGAAAATAACGCAGGTTGGCGTGACCTACCGCCTGACTGTTGGCATATATTTCATGTTCTTGCGTATACAACATTTTCTTCAAGCATAAACGCGCAATGATCAAAATAAAAAGATTGGGAATCTGTCAGAAGACTCAAGATGATTCTGAAAACCATACCGTCGTGGAATTAACGCACCATTGAGATGAATTTATCTCGGCATCTAAACTCGGCCATGATTTTCCAAAGGTCCTCACGGCTGACCGAATCAAACGCCTTGGTGGTAACTTAAAGTCAATGAAATTGAGGTAGAGTCGGAATTTTGTTCCTGACACTTATCTTGGTGCTGCGTGCTGCAAAGACCATGCCAGTGGTTTCACGATCCTTTTTGAAACCTGTTGTGCCGAAACACCCGGGTGCCGAAATACCCGGGTGCCTTAGTTCCCTCCTCTCAGAACTGCCGAAGAACCCGGGCATTCGGCAGAGGAGAAGGGAAGTGGAAAATAACGTGCTGTTGATGTGTAGAGCACGTGTTTACGCAATTTTCGTGATTTTATGGACAATTCTACAATGAACTCATTAAAAATCAGGCTTTTGGCATTTAGGAACAATCATGTATGTAATAGTAGACGTAGATTCGATCGTGTAAGGCCTAAAGCACCCACTTATAGACCCCATAAAGAAGAATTCCCGCGTTCTTTTACCAAGGTAGCCGAATTCGGAAACAATGTATACGTTATGGATCCCATTGTAAGGTCCCCTTTATTGATTAGGAGGGCTATTAGACCGGTTTGCAACAAGGGTTAGGTTTAGGGTTGGGATTATAGGGCCTATAGGACTAGGGTTAAGATTAGGGTTAGGAATTAGGTTATTAGGGTCCGCTGAATACAATTTACAAACATTGGGATTAGATCTATGTGGTTTTCTACTTCACAAATAGGGGGTTATGTGATTTTATTTTTTCTTCTGATGGAGGGGGGTCAAATGTTAAATTATTATCTAACCAGGCACCCTATCGGCATATCAGCCTTAATCATATGATGTAGGCCTAACCTACTTGTGTGATAAACCATCATAATTATTAATGATGGTTATGCAATTTTCCAAACACATCTTTCAATTTCTCCGGTACCCTCCCTTGGAAATAATGAACGGGCCCTAAAATTATTAGTTTAAAGCTAATCTTAGCCTGTCGTATGAGCTGAGTCCATTGAACACATATTTCGTATCATCCTGTTTTCGTACAGCCAATTGACAAACGAACTTAGTTACATCCAACAACCGCACGCTGTAATAAGGATCCCTCTGTGCCGAAATACTAGGATAACCCATTGTTCCGGCAAGTAACCCTGTCGTTCGGCAGGGTATGACGTAGCCGCATTTTTCGGCATGGAATATTGCCGAAACACACCGGGCTTTCGCAGATACCCTCCGTACGGCAAGGTCATCTACCGAAAGACCGTGCGTTTCGGCATAGGCCGCTGTTATTTCGGCGCAGCAAACCACATTAACTCTCTGGAAGAAGACCTTGATCCAAGTGATCAACAAGACGATTAAGAAGGATTCCAGCCATAATCTTTCCAGCAATTGAAAACAGGGATATTTCTCTGTGGATGTCACGGGATTGACGGTTTCCTTTCTTTTGGTACATATGGATGGTGGATGCATCATCGAAGTCTTGAGGAATTGTTTCTTGACTTTGGTGAGCTTCTCGACCAGACAGGGTCCCCGCCGGCCACACCAAGTGGTCCAATAACTCCAATCCCATTTATCTGTTTTGGGTACGGTACTGATGACAGTCTGCAGCATACAATTTGTCATTGATTTCATCAGGGTTGGTCACGGCTGGTGCGTAAGCGCTGATGAGAGTAGCTTGTTTTTTTTTATCAGGGCGTCATTAAACGGTCATTAATTCCATTGGGGATGCTTCACAGTTGGTTACAAGTTGTAATTTTTCTGCAAAACCAACACCAGCTTCATGATGTTCTTTATTTCCACGTCCAATCCAGAAGAAGGTATAGCCAGCTTCTGCCCCTACTATTTGACCAGTTTCAGCTAACCGACAATATCAACATCATATCTAGAAAGTTTTCTTCCTACTAGGGCAGTGCATCTCTCTGGTCTATAGTACTAGCAGTATCCATAAGTGTACGAACATTCCATGCACTTATTGTAGAAGGTGTTACTTTCATTTTAATTTTCTTCTTTGTGTTTCGACCGCTGAAATGAGATCCCCGTCAACTGCGATATGCTAACTAGAGTAATGTGAAGCAACCAATGTTAAGGGCACCTTTTCCAGCTACTTCCTCATGCTACGGAGGTGAGGAGTGTGATTCTGAAGTCGCTCAGGGTGCTGCCGAGTTCCACTGCTGCATGCTGCTTCATTCCATGAGCGACGCAATGGCCTGGGCCGCCTGTGTGTAGGTCCGCGGCTACCTAGTGATCCACAACTAACTGCTTCGTCGCTCACCCATCGCCACAGGACTTTAAAGGTTAAAACTCCTCAAAAAGAATTGCGATGTCATGACTTGCGCATGGGTTGGTTTAAAGTGAGGAAAAGTTGCCCAGTGTCGACCTCACTCTCTGTATCCAGTGCCAAGACAATGTCGAGACGGCTGGAGATGATACTGGATGTAGTAGACATCCTAAAGAGACTTTCTGATGTGTTGTTCCCAACAAGAGTTCAAGGTCACTTATGGGACAAAGACAACATTTCAAAATGCTCCTATTGAACCGATATTTGACAAGAAATGATTCTTATGACATTCAAATCATGTTAAAATATTTTTCGAGATCATTCAAGGTCAAGGGCGGCGCCAGGGTAAAATCATAGGAGGGGCGAAGCATTACCGATTAACTCATAAAGGTAAAAACCTTAATTTTGGTTTGGTGTTTGGAATTTATTCAGTGCAAAAATTCCTTCGGGAAAGTGGTTTCCATGGAGGAGAGGGAGTCCATGGACCCCCTATCCACCTATGGAAGTAGGAAGACCTTGTCCACTTAAGGGTTAAGGGCTATAAAGGGGTCAAAGGCCACATTTCAAAATCACGCGGCTAAAACGTTTATTCTCCATCGACTGTGCTCAGATCTGGTTCCAGATCTAGTTCTTTCTTCTTCTTTTTTTCCGGCAACACTTAGTCGCTTATATCCCTGACATGTCATAACTGATTTTGACCAAAAGTCGTCACAAGCACCTCACCCCGGAGACGTACCCACAGATGACCTGGAGAGGATTAAAATGTAAATTAGAGGTCACGGAGTCAAAGTTTCATTTCACTAATAAAATGCTTCTTACTGATTTAACGTTACATCATCACGTGAAATAACTTGCAACATGCTTCAACAAAGTTAAACAGCGAGACTCCAACTGACAAGCATTCAAATCATAAATCCAGGAATATAATTCATGGAATCTTCTTAGTCCTAATATTTTTGTTCCAACAGTTCAAGACGGCGGGGTGGCCCTCGACGACACTATCTATCTGTCAATAATCTAATGATACCAACTAGAGTCTTTTTGATTCCAAGAACTGAAGCTGAAAAAATACGCAGACAGTTCCCGCTTTCAAGCAGCCCTTATTATCCAAATTAATAAATCCCTGACTATGTATTGCACAGATTTACCATTTTTGCAGATCAAAACAGCTTTAACTGCTACTGGCCAATGTTTTCCTGCAATCTCTCATTATATTTTATTTTCACAACTGGTTTTTCCCATCGGAATGTAGAACATCATCTGCATAAACATAACGTTAACAATGTGCAATTTGATCTCACCTCATGACATCGTGTGCATTGCATCAATCTTACATTTATGCCCATCATACTGGAAACTACCTATTTTTGTCATCTGCTTTTCACCATACAGCATAGATAAATCCTATACCAGGGGACTATGGGTGTATAGACTTAGCCCACACACTGACTATTGTTAACACTATCGGCCTGATCTAATATACCCTAAATTTAAAAAAAATACATTTTCTTCCTTTCGCCGCTCCCTTTTCCATAAATGACCAAAGAGATCTTTTCCCGTGAAAAAATCTTTCCTCAAGTAAATATAGAATAACATAAAATATTTTTAATCAAAAAATGGAGGCCTATCTATAACCATGTTGCTTAAAAACCATCAAAACATTTTTGAGGAGACTCTTATTCAATGTCACATGGGCCTACTGCAGGAGGACTACGGAGTGTTGTGACGACCTGCATGAATCTTACGCCGTCTTGTGGACAACAAGGTCAGAAATACCCTTTAAACACAAACAAATGACCCTTGTACACAAATGATCTCAATTTCATATATTAATACTCTTTTAATATGATTTTAATCAAATTGGTTGGTTCAAGAATTTGTAATGTCCAAAACACAATTACCGTTATATTACAATGATACACTGAATGTTAAGATGTTACAGTCTCACAGTTCAATTGTGTCCACATTTAAAAGAAATGATGCATTTCAAGGATGACATGTCCTCACATTGAAGACTCCAAAATGACAGCATGCAAAAATATAAAATCCACGGTATACATTCCATGGGAATCTTCTCAACTTTGTCCAGCAGTTCAAGACGACGGGGTTGTCGCTCAACGACACTAATATTATACAGCACTATAAATCACGAGTTACCTCCAAAACTCTGCGTCACAAATGTCCACCTTTAGGACCACAAACTGGAATCCTTCTTGATTCGAAAACTGAAGCTAATTTTACCTCAAAGATGACAGCAGACAGATCAGCTTTCAAGATCCTGTGGTATTGAATTTGTTTTTTATAATCCTAGCACTATGTACTGCTCCGATCTACCATTAGTGTAGATCAAAACTAGCTATAACTTCTATATAGCTACTTGCTGCTGGCTGGCAAAGATTCTCTCCAGTGATATCTCTCCTTATGTACAAAACTTTTCACAACGACTATTTCCTAATACCTAAAAATATATATTACCATCATCATGCATAAACCTAGCCTCACACAGACCAATTGGCTTTCACATAAATTGCATTGCATCATCGTACATTAATGACATCAATGACATCTGTTTTGATCAAAGCATAAACAACTTGACTGATTTTCTAAATTTAGCATTTTGGGGAATTCTGTTCATCTGTTGCACAATATATCTTGTAAATAACATCTGGTCTGATCTCAATATAGCACTAGGGGAATTTCTCTTCCCTAATAAACAAAGTACTTTTCCCGTGAGAGATCTTTTCTCAAGTAAAATAGAGAAATAAAATTATATGTTTAATCACAAAATCTAGGATACTATAATATGATACATTGTAAAAATCACAGCGACCGCATTCCCAAAGCTTCAGTTTCAATAGCATCAATTCTTTGGACTTCGACTTTGCAAGTGAGGTAACCTATTTTACAACTTGATCTCAAATGGCCGTTGACACTGATATGTGACCGTGAACCTTATTACCATAATATGTAGGTTTTCATGTTGTATCTGTGACCCTAATTTGGCATAAAATTGGATTGATTGAGCCCATATTTATTGGTCGAGTTATGGGTTGCAAAAATATTGGGCGAAGTAAAGATATTTAAAACTCAAAGCGAGACCAATAAATATTGAGCGTAAATCATAAAATTTTATCTTTATTGTTATGTTTTGGATCCAATATTTTCCCACACATGGATCCATACTGACATAATAATGATATAAAATTGGATCGATTAAGCCCAAATTAATTGGTCGAGCTATGAGTTGAAAAAATATTGGGCGAGACGCAGTCGAGCCCAATATTTTAAAACTCAAAGCGAGACCAATTAATATTGGGCGGGGATCATCCAATTTTATCATTATCATGTTTTGGATCCGATATTTTCACACACTTGGACTCCTCAAAACATGATAATGTTCACAATTGGACTTCAACGTTGCAAATGAAAGAAATTTGACATGTTCAGCCAGTGGTGGATTTAAGGAAAAGGACCCTGTCAGCAGCTTAAGGTGGGCCCTTTAGCGATCACGATCACTTATGCGACTATGGGGGTTTTCTGAGGACCCTGAGAGCAATATTTTAGGGAGCCCTCTCAGCAGCTGCTGACACTGCTGACTCTTAAATCCGCCACTGTGTTCAGCCTATTTTACAGGTTGACCTCCAAAGGACCAACGGTTGTGGTATATATTTACATATGGAGATTTGACCCAAATTGGTTGCAATTGGAATTCATCTTTGTAAACTAGAGAAGTTTGACATTAAACAGTATTCTGACCTTGGTATCTACGTGATCCCGTAACAGAAATATGAAGAATATAGAAACCCCTGAAGAATGTACGCATACACTTCGATTTTAATTTAGTGCTCATCTGTTTGTCAAGAAATTGCCCTACGGGTTGTCATGGTGCCATCATTCTGCAATTGTTTTTGCGAGTCCAAGTTAATCAAGTATACAGGCACGTAGCAATAGAGAACCGCGCCAATTAGCAACATCCAAATTAAAGGTAGCAATCACAAGGACATTTCAGAGCATACTATTGAAACATTCTGTTGCATATTTACGAAGCTGTTCTTCCTTCTTCTTTCCAGCCAGTATGATTCGGAATCTTTTCGTACATTTTTCAGAGCTCAAAGTATGGATTGTTTATTTGCTCTTGGGTATGTAACGTGAATAAGGTGTGATAAGGTCACATTTATCGAAAATAAAAAATATATTTATAAATACTCGCGCTTAATTGGCGTGCATTAAATTAAATTAAAAGACAAAACTTCACGGGCTGGAACTCGTTCTCTCGCTATCGCGGCGAAGAGTTATTCAACCAGACCACACACTGTTAAAAATGTTCATTAAAATAGCGTCGTTTTAACTGGCAGCTGGGACTGTTAAATTTAGTGTGAAATTTTAATTTCAATCCACTGCACATGCCGTTCGTTCAATAGTCGTGTCCACACGGTCGGACTTAAGTCACTTAATACCGGTACTAACTCTGGTCGGTATTAACGTCGGACTTAAAGTTGCCGTGTGGACGCGCACTGATCGGATCTAAATCCTGTCGGTATTACTATCGGACTTAAATTTGGTCGTGTGGACGCGCATCTAACGGTATTAGCGCTTAGATCCGACATAACTTTAAGTCCGATAAGCTTATTACCGGTACTAGCTGACCGTAAGTGGGCCATGGGAACTGGCATCGGAGTTATAAACTTTCACACAAAGAAGGTTAGAATAATGATTAAAATATGAAAGAAACATGTGAAAACATCGTTACTTATCGAAATCTTTTTTTATTCATGCACATGAACCTAAACACCGTTGAAAAAAACTCTCACAATTACCATTTAAATGGTAATTAATGGCAAAATCAATTCATTTTGGTGAAAATTATACTTTCTCTGTGACAACCAATACAAAAGTAATGTCCGTCCGTGATGAAAAAGTGTCCGTCTGTCATGATTTTCAATTTCAATTTTGTTGAAGATACATCTAATTTATTTAAGTTTAAATTTTCATTCACACGTAGTGCAGGTCAACGATTGCTCAGCCTGTTTTTTTTTCTAATTTCTGACCTGCTAAGGAATAAAACCACTTTGTACATTCTTTTTGGCATCACGTATGGACAATTTTGCATCAAAATGCTACAACCGTGTGGACAGGGAATATTTCTGTAGAAATATTTTCTAATAGTTTTTGGGTTTCCTTAGAATAATGTTCAAGCTATAATATTAAACAAAACCTTAGAAAATTTGAAAGTAAAACAACTAAGACTAAATTAATTATAGTGAAAAAAAGTCGTCTGTGATGTTGTTGTTTAACACCTCCGTTACAAAATGGCCTGATCCAAAGGTCTCCACCCCTTGTAACTTTTTTAAACCATGTTCCAAGTAACTTGAGATATTAGGGATAATCCTTAAAGTGATTTCAGCACAAAAGTCTGAAAATTAAATCTTCACCTTGATGCTAACCCTAAATCGATCAGGCTTTACCTTGCTCGAAGAGGACGAGGTAAGAAGAAGCCTGTTTTGGTTGTACATTCGAAACATGCAGAATGCCAAGCTGGCTTTTCCATCAGGGGCGTAAACGCGTAACTAGACCTCTAGTCAAGTGTGGGCAAGGACCTGTAGATTTCTCCCTTGCAGTTGACGGGCAAAGATTAATTTTCCCCCGAATCAGTGGCGTATCCAGGATTTTGGAAACAATAATGTAGGTTTTGGGAAACGTTTAATGTACTCGCTTCGCTTGTCGGCTGACTTATTTCTTTGAGTCGCCAATGAGATGGTGTCAGCCTCTGCATGCTGTAAATCATAACATCAAAACACCGGCTTCTCCCTGGGTCTCCTCTTCTCTTTACTCTTTCCTCCCTTTTCCTTGCCCCTTTTTTTCTCCCTTGCCTTCAAAATTTCTCCCCATTTTTTTCCAAGGGTGCCTGAGTCTCCCACTTCGCCCACCCCGACTAACGCCATTGCTTTCCGTGCTTTACTTCAGAAAGACGAAAATGCGACCGTTAGTTCCGATAGAACGCGTCCACACGTACTTTACTAATACCGGTCATAAAGTTACGACCGGACTTAACCCTGCTCTTCTTCGGCATTAAATCGTCGGACTTAAGCCTAGTTAGGTTAGTCAGGAGGAATTGTGGGCACAGGGTGGAAATGGAGTACAGACTTTTTCTATTGATCGATTTTTGTCAATGATGACCTAAGCTAATAATTTCTTGAGGGTGTGCACAATTTCGTGCAGTGCCATTTTCTAGAAATCCAATATGGCCGCTATCAGTCTCAAATTCATTCAAATGGCCACAATTTTATGCGCTAGATCCAGGTTTTAAAGCACGAGGAATCTTTTGGACCCGTTATTGACATGATTTGATCACAACATTACCATCAAATCCAATATGGCCACCCTAAAACCCAATATGCCCTGAAATCATTCAAGTGACCATAACTCATCAAGTATTTGTGATAATTCTGCGCTCTATACCCAGTAGGAACTCATATCTGACATTTCAAGTGTGTTAACAAGCTTACCAATCAAGATGGAAGCCAATATGAATGCCTTTTAAGATCTTTAAAACATACAAATTGTCATATATTCATAATATACTGGCCGTCATTTTGAATTTTAAGTATGTTGTCAAAACAAATATACCAGATTCGAGTTATTAATGCCCAAATACATACATCTCATACTTTAATTTAAACTTTAATAATAATTTTGGGTGTTTTATCTAAATACAATACAGATGTCTCGTAATTTATTGGTTTTAAAGAAGGTAAAAAGGCAGCCACATTGGCCCCCCCATCTTAACATTTTTGCATGTTAAAGAAACAGAAATTCCAGATAAGAATGTCAAATGGTCAAATACTTATCCCATACCTTAATTTACACCTTTATAATAATAATTAGTTGATGTAACTACATATAATACACATGTAATGTAGGTTTTACTATTTTTAAAGGCGGCTGTATTTGCTGCCATCTTGAATTTTGAAAATGTCCATTACAGAGAAATGCCAAATAAGCATACATATAGACACTGGAATCAAGCCTCTAATCTGCAAAATGTGCAGAACACTTGACGTGTCCGGATGCATTGGAAATGCATTCAAGAGGTGTTAAAGTAACACTTGCAGAGTGTGATCAATTGTAATAGATTTTGAACACCTGGAGAACATATTTTAAGTGTTCAGCATGTATTCAAGTAGCGTAAATGTGTATAATGGAGGTGTTAAGATCATTAAAATGATTCCGAGAGCATGTTTGACTTTTGAGCAGCCATATTCGATTTTTGTGGCAATGTAATGATAAAAATATATTACGAACACTTTCTCGTGCTTAAACACCGGAGTACCGAGAAATATTTGTCTCTATCGGAAATACTTGAGGGATTTTTAGTGATTTTGGACATGGTAGCAGCCATATTGGAATTTCAAAAATGCCACTGTAACAAATTTTGCACACCCTCCAAAAAGTATTGGCATATGTCCTAATGAACTAAAATCTATCAATAGAAAAAGTCTGTACTCCATTTCCATCCTTCAGGCTGTGTGCCTAAACTTCCGTCCTGACTAGGTCCGATAGAGTTAAACCCAATGTGCGTTCACACGGCAAATTTATATCCAACACTAAAACCGATCAATTTAGGTCCGGTATTAAGTGACTTATGTCCGACCGCATGTGGAGACGATTACAATAGGGTACAATAGGCGTGAGGGGAATTAGTGGATTTGGTTTTTTTTTAATTCCATCGGACTTAGTTAATACCGGTAATAACTACACGTGTGGACACGACTATTGCCCATACCTTCGGAAATTGTATATAGAGGTGATACGATGGGTGGAATCTACTACAATGTAATCAATAAAGAAAAACAGTAGGCCTTCATAGAAAATATAACATTATTTGGAAAGGCCCGTAATTATGTACGGTCGATCTATATATTTTATACAATAAACAAATATTTTGTTCAACAACAACAACAACAACAAATCATTTTAGCCAATATAAATACATGTAATGTTTGAGTCTGGCACCATAGATTGTATATGCTAAGTTTTTGGAGGGTATACAGGGTGAGTCAGAAAAAAGTACAACCAAAATGAGGGATTTTTTATGAAGAAACTTTAACGGAATTTACTAAATTAATTCCTATGTTAGATAGTTTGTTTTATCAGCTTTCACAATAATTTTATTTTTTTTAAATCGATCAAGCCATTCAAAGGCTACAGTTATTTTTGTGAAGGTATCCATTTTCTGCCCCGAACAAATTGCTCACTGACTGCACACATGAGACTCATCACTGCGCAGCGTGAGGGCTTCAAAATAATTAACAGGTTGATTTCTTTGGCGCCGTATTCAAAAGCTCCGCAGGACATGTGTTGAATGATAATGCAGAATATAGATTTAATAAATTTAACAGTATATTTTTAAAATGGAACATTTTAATGCTTTATCTGTTATCCATCCCTATACATGTAATTTGTAATCAAAAGAATGAAAAGAAAAGAATGCGCATACTGTTGCTTCAAGTCCAAAAATTGACTTGATTTGATTAAATATTATTTTGATATTTTTGATATACGGTTTCATTTTACATTCTTACCCAACGATGTAACCAGACATTTTCATTTGAGGAGGGAGGGACCAGGCGATGGGAACCATTTAACTTTTGGGGCATCACTAAAACACATTTTGAAAAGGTGAACACGGTAACCTGTCAATACTATCAATTTATTACTTTCCTGATCTCTATTGGGGCCAGGAGGGGGCAAAGATTTTGAGTGCGGATCCCCCTACTCCTTCCCCTCCCACGCCCTCACCCACAGGCTGGTTACGCCACTGGTGTTCCCTGACATTATTCCAAATGTGTAATTAATGGAGGATATGCTGCAAATCCCAAAGCTGAACGTAAAACCAAGAGTGCTCTTAGGGTTACTCTAGCGTGTAACTTGTTCGGGCTTTCACATCGGGTACTTTCACTTCCGCAACTGTAACTTTTGAACGCGTTAATCAATTTTAATGCCGTAATTTTTATATGAGAGCTAACAAAACAGGAAATGTACCACAAGAAGAAAATAAATGAATAGCATAGAGGGTTTTCCATGAAAAATCGCTCAATTTGGTTGTACTTTTTTTTTACTCGCCCTTTATATATGCAGATAAGTCACTTGATATGAGTAGTAAGTTGATATCAAGGAGGGTTGGATTTTTCAGACCTGAACGTTGGGATTAATTTACTCAAAGTTCCCGGATGATGACATGTTCGTGTCATATACCATAATGCCCTTATTGAGAAACTTCGAAAAATGTGTGAAATATTGTTCTGGTTGCCATGGTAACTATGTAGGGCCTCTTAATTCATGAGCAACGGTAACTAAAAACCCCAAAAATGCCACTGGTATCAAACCTGAATCCAGAAAACGTCCAATCAGGACATTTTGCACCATATTTTACATTTGAAGCATAATTTCAAAAATCCGCTTTCATAGTGCTTTAGATCTAACGTGTGCTTAATATCTGTACAAAATTTCATGTTAATACGACCTTTCATTTATGAGTTACCATCATTCGAAATTGACAAATCTCGATTTATTAAGCGAAACGTTCTCTACAATAATAAAGTCGGAAAAATGCAACATATTTTGCCTTTGCCCATTGATTTTAATATATTAATTGTTGCACATTTAAAGTGTATTTGGTATAATTTTGAGATTATTTTTTTGGGTTGGTAAATTAATTTTTCAATTTGCGTATCTTTAATATAGCTGGCTCAGTAAGAAATATGGGAGACGTTATAATTTAGAGTTGGTTTGATGCATATTGATTTATTTTAGTGTTTTAATTTTAGCGTTGTAAAATAATTCCACCCAAATTGTTGATATTTGAGCAGAAAAAAACTGCATTTGCTTAAAAATCATAGGGTGACCCTTTTTGCATGGGAATATGTACAAAAATGTTCCTATTGCATGCGACTCACTTAAATTGGCCATAAATGAGGTCATATTAAATTCAAACAAAAGCAATCAAATGCTGAACGTTTACACTTTTCTAGAATGTTATCTCATTTAAGTTAGAAGACCCAAATTTGAAAGTTGAAACTCAAAACCCCTTAAAGCCGCTATCAGCGATTTCTTCACAGTGTAAACAAATCGCGCCCCCTATTTTTCATCAAAGTTCACTTTTTTGCTCTGTTTATTGGAAATTGTTGTAGTAAAAGCCCCTGTAAGTGATTAAGTGTAACACGCCGTATATTTGTCAAGAAATTATGATTTTTGTGCTTTGTTACTAAATGTCGGGATCCGACTTTTTAGGCCTAGAAGCAGTCGTAAGTGGCACCTTCAAGACTGCTTTAAAATGCTTGACTGTCTGTTTTCACAAAGAACAGTAATATAAGGTGTTGATGACCTAGCTCTAGCAATATAGAGACAAATTCCGCATTTTGAATTTGGGAAAAAATGACTGATAGTGGCTTTAGTCGTAATCTTACTGTAGTTTACCTCCATATTCAGGGATTTTCAACGGAATTGCCTCTTTAAATTTTTAGATATTATACAATTACGGAGTAACTTATCTCTCAATTATGGGGCCTATTAAATTAACCAATTTGACCGCTTGACGAGATAATTGATGAGTTTTACGATGACATATTCGAGGAATTGGCGTAAATGTCGAGATAAGTGACGAGATAAATAATGATGATCTATGCAAGTGAATGAGTTATCGGAAGAAACAAATGGCGCCTTGAGATGGAATTCAGATTGATAAATGGGCGAGTTATTGAATGGGATAAATGATGACATAATTTATGAGATGAGTTTAAAAATATACGAGTTATAAGACGAGCTAAATGAATTCGTCGCATTGATCCTCATCTATATCGTCAAAACTCATTGATTTCCAAACTCATCACATAAGTCGTTATTTATCTAGTCTGAACAAACTTATCGAATCGGTCGTCATTCGAAAACGGAAGAGTTATCGTACGAGATAAATGACCACTTATGTGCCCAATTTGAAAATTAACTTTAGCATGCCTTACTTTGAACCTTAAGCTTGTTATGATAAGGACATTCGCACGAAACACCAGCTTTCTCTTAACCAAATCGCAATAAGAGCACGGGGTCCGTAAAACCGAGGAAATTCAAACCCCGGGATTCAAACGGCTTTGACAACTCTATATGGCCCTAACGGCCAACCATAACTCTGTACAGTTGTTACGATATTATCCTCAGTTCACCTGTATCACTGTCCGATTCATAAATCCATGATTTTTTCCAGAAAAAGCCTCGCTTTATTATTTTGTCACCGGGGAAATTTGCTATGTTGGGAAAAGTAGCAGAGTACTCCCTACATCTGAGCCACCTTGGATATACACTTCTCAGAATCCATGTCACTGTACTCGACTAAAATTAGGAGGGATCAATGTTCATGATGATCAACTAATTGTAGTAGACATTGAGCAATTAGAAAAGTTGACACAAGTCTCTTGTAATATGCCTGGTGAGTATTGTCCACATAGTGTGGAAGTGGCCTGTCATAGGCCTAGGTCAGGTGAGAACAGGTGTTTTGAAAGTGTTCTGGCATGTTTTCGACTAGATTTTTGTGATATGTCTAGTGAGTAAACATAATTATTTCGGAAGGGGTCTTGTGATATTTTCGGCAATACTACATAGTGTGGATAAATCTTGTGATATGTTCGTATTCGCATTGTGAAATAGTTCTGTGATATGTCCAGTGAGTACACGTATTGTGTAATAGTCTTGTGATTTTGTTCTTTGAGTACATGCGCATATTGTGGAAGAGTCTTGCGATATGTCCTGTGATAAGTACACTTATTGTGTAATAGTCTTGTCCAGCGAGTACACGTGAAATAGTTTAGTGATACGTCCTGTGAGTATATTGTGAAAGAGTCTTGTGACATGTTTAGTGAGTACACGTATTGTGAAATAGTCTTGTTATATGTCTTGTGAGTACACTATTGTGAAGGAGTTTTTGCACTGTAAGACATTACTGTAAATGTACATGACTGACAGTAAATACCGGAATTTTACAGATTTTTCTTTATTTTCAATGTGAAATAGACATTATTGCAGATCAATTTCTGCCTAAAGTATACAACGGGCAAGGGCATAATTATACTTTGCAGTGAACGACAAAAGAATAACAGGGGAAACTAGCCATGCAGAGACATGGCGAACAAGACGGCCTGGAATAACATATGAATGACCTTTGACCCCATGCCTAATATCTTGACCAATGAGTGTATTTTGTTTTGACCAATGGACAAGCATTTTTATATGTTAACACCGTTACAAGGATCATTAGTGTGAGTTCAACTCAATCCAAGCATGTCAGGGGGAATTTTGACCTTTTAACCCTATAATGTGACCCTGGGTCACGGATGGGGTCACTGTACTTGTTTTGCATTATGATGTTCCTGGCATTTATTCCTGAAAATTTCAGACTCAATCGGAGCTTGTTTGTAAATTGTGACCTTTGACCCTTGAACTTTGCCCTTTGTGGTCGAGACATCATAGACCCCTTCTCTATAAATGTTACATCACTGTCGTAATAACGGCTTTATCGGTCCTCTATAGGCTGAGCTAAATCCATTTGGTCTTTTTTTCACATTTTTGGGAAAATGACCCTTTTGACCCCTAATGACCTTTGATCACGGTATAAAAAAAACCTGAGGTACACACAAAAAATGCAAATTGTTCCTTTACAAATATAAAAAATTCTCATGGTTTGTTCTGGAGATAAAAATTCTTGACATTATTTACTTAAAAAACGGAAATGACCTTAAATGACCTTGACCTCCAAAGAATAAAAATACCTTGCTAACATTAACATGAATGCTATCTGTAAGTAAGTCACGGTACTATGTTGAGTTTTGAGATAAAAATGTTTGAATATTTGGAATATTTTTGGTTTTTGACAGGAAGTGACCCCTAATGGACCTTCGATGCTAAAACTGTGGACAACCCATAGACCCTGCCTAGTAACAATAATGTGCTTCTATGACGTCATCTGTCTACGTAATTTTGTAAGGACAGCGATTTTTTTTTAAAACACACACACGCCCATTTTCAGACCGGAAATGATCATTAAGGGATCTTTGACTCCTTATCCCTGAAACCCTATTATGAGGCAAGGGTCATTGGTTCCTGTGAAGAACTTTAGTCGATATCGGCATAATCCGGTAGAAGAGATAATTTTGACAATTAACTCACATATTTGACGCCTGTGGCCAGTTCAAAGGTCAGACAGGGTCCATGTCATATGAACATAAATTGTCGCAATTCAGCCAGCATTTGATGTAATTCCTAGTCACAATACGTCAAAGGATGACTGAGCTAGAAGCAGTTGAAGTGTTGATAGAAAGAAGAGAGAAGAAGAAGAACGCATCAAAAACAGAACAAGACGGCTGACGGCCGCTTGTAAAAAAATCATTATTCAGTATGATTTTACACGGTTTTTAAAATGTACGGTAATTTTACTTGGGCATTTAAGCGATGAATCCAGGTTGCCAGTACTTACCGCATGTTTCAAACTTGTAAAAATCATAACTTAACACGTAAGATTTTTCCTGTTTTCTGTCATCCCTTACTGCGAAGTATAATCGTGTGCCCTTGTCCACATATTACCTTTAGCAGAATTAATCTTTAATGATGTCTATTTCATGTTGAAAATAAGAACAATATGTGAAATACTGTATTTACTGTCAGTATGTAAAATTACCAGGTTTTTTTTTTTTATTTCCTACAGTGTGTGGATATATGCATGGTAACATATATTTGAAATAGTCTTATGATCATTATGTCCAGTTGTACTCCTCATTGTGAAAAAGTCTTGGAATTCCGTGGGAGTACACGTAGTGTTAAATATTCTGCCAGTGAGTACGTATTGCGAATAATCTGCCAGTGACTACACGTATGGTGAAAATAGTCTGCCAGTGAGTACACTTATTGCGAAATAGTCCCCCCCTGTGCCATTGAGTACACTATTGTGAAATTCTGGCAGTGAGTACACGTATTGTGAAATAGTCTGCCAGTGAGTACACGTATTGCGAATAGTCTGCCAGTGAGTACACGTATTGTGAAATAGTGCTGCCAGTGAGTACACGTATTGTGAAAGTCCTGCCATTGGAGTTACCGTGGTATGTGAAAGTCTGCCAGTGAGTACACGTATTGCGAAATAGTCCTGGCATGAGTACACTTATTGGTGAAATAGTCTGCCAGTGATACGTATTGTGAAATAGTCTGCCAGTGAGTACCGTATTGTGAAATAGTCCTGGCCATTTGATACACTTATTGTGAAATATCTGCCATTGGAGTACAGTATTGTGAACTAGTCTGCCATTGAGTAACGTATGTGAAATAGTCCTGCCATTGAGTAGACCAAAAAAAAAAAAAAAAAAAAAAAAAAAAAAAAAAAAAAAAAAAAAGAAAGATTTTTTTTAAAAAAAAAAAAAAAAAAAAAAAAAAATAAAAAAACACGTATTGTGAAATAGTCTGCCAGTGAGTACCTATTATTGCGAATAGTCTGCCAAGTGAAGTACACGTATTGTGAATAGTCTGCCATGAGTACACGTTATGGTGAACTAGTCTGTCCAGTGAGTAACGTATTGTGAAAAAGTCTGCCAGTGAGTACACGTATTGCGAAATAGTCGGCCAGTGAGTACACGTATTGCGAAATAGTCGGCCAGTGAGTACACGTATTGCGAAATAGTCGGCCAGTGAGTACACGTATTGCGAAATAGTCGGCCAGTGAGTACACGTATTGCGAAATAGTCGGCCATGAGTACACGTATTGTGAAATAGTCTGACAGTGAGTACACGTATTGTGAAATAGTCTGCCAGTGAGTACACGTTATTGTGAAATAGTCCTGTTATATGTCCAGTGAGTACACGTATTGTGAAAGGGTCTGGTGATAGTTCCGGTGAGAAGATATAGCGTGGATATGTCTTCTGATATGTCCAGTGAGTACGGATGAGTCTTCTGATGTGTCCGGTGAGTACAAATACTTTGGAAGAGTCTTGGTATGTCCGAAGATACACACATTGTGAAAGTGTCTTGTGATATGTGCCGTATGTATATATAGTGTGGAAGGTATATACTGCGTATGATGTAGCGAAAAACATCTATTTAGTTTCCAAACGTGGTATGTCTGATTTTGCGCTTAATTGGTTGTATTGCTTTTTATGCATGAAAACAAAGTAAAACATTTGCAGTTGGCCTTGACACTTGCCTTTCAATATTGCTTTTCTTGTCATGATGACACTGATGGTCATGATGGAAACATCACCGTACGTTCAAGCTAATTGATTCAACGTTTCTCACCATGACCACTCTAATATTTTATCATAATAATCCCTAACGTCCCTAGAGGAAATCTGACGATCATTGCAAAAAAGGGAGGTCCGTTCTGTTTGTTTTAGATCTAGGGGAAATTTCCGCTTAAAACAAGGCATGGTACGCTCCGCCTATTTCTTTTTCAAAAGCTTTTTCTTCACCCTATTTGTGTTGTTTTTACAATTTAATAATTGAGATGTGCTTGAAGCTTTGGTTTATTTTGTGCGGTCTTCTTTCTAAAGATGTATGCCATGACCAAATTGTAATTTGAAGTGAACAGAAACACAAAGTCCAGTCGCGCGTAATGGTCAATTTACCTTCCAACATCTTTTCAAAAATGAACAACAGGTGTGAAAGTAATTATAGTCCGCCGGAAGCATATCCGGGCTCCATAGACGACAACGGAATAAAGCTTAAAAACAATATCCCGTGAAGATTCACTGAAGTCCAGTGCCCTAATTCTTTACCGTTTTAGCCGACTATGATTATGGCGGACTATAATTACTTCTACGTCGTAGTTGGTTATTGGGGTTTAAAAGATCCCTACTAAGAGCGGACGTATCCCAGTCAGAAGACTTGTTTTTACGTTATAATTCCAGACATCAATGAGTGCGACCCTAACCCTTGCGTAAACCATGGAACATGTAATGGCGGAATGGATTCATTCACTTGTGTCTGTCCTAGTGGTTTTACAGGTGACACGTGTGAAATTGGTAAGTGTGAAAAAATTGGTAAGTGTGACACTAAATGGAAATAATGACAACGGCGATTCTTTTGAAGAGTTGACGAGAGTATATTTTACAAACCTTGTTTATATGTAATAACGACAACAATGTAGGTTAATCAGTTGGACTGGGACTACCAAGTGACAGTGATCTGTACCATTACGTGCCATTAGAGGGGTTGTCATCTATATTTTTCACATCGATTTGCCCACTATCAGCGGTACTGACTATAGCATCCTGTACTGAAGATTGATTACGAAGCGAGAAATCGCCTAATTATTTTTTCCCTTAAATGAAATAGAATACACTGAAACTTGAAATCGTCGCTTAAGGTGTTTATATTATCGTCGGGTGTATTACATAGTGACGGATGTTGAATTTTTATCATTTTTACGAAATTAAGAGAAATGCTACTAAATATCACTCTCTTCAAACATGCCAAGTGTCGAAGCTTGCAATTAGTTAGTTAATTATTAATCTTAAATAGAAATTTGGCAATTTGACGTATTTTGTATAAGAGCGACTTCGGTGTATAATAGTGACGGAGTGTTGAACCCTCTGTCGTAGAAAGTGCTTATACTTGATTTCACAAAAATATTTTTAATGCCTTGGTTAGTTAGTAAATATTCAGATTCTTAAAATTGATAATGACACAACCAAAATATGTAATTAATTTATAAATGTTGCTCATTAGCAGAAAGAAATTTATATTATATTTACAGTTCAAGAGTGTGAATCTCGCAATCCAATCAACATCCGTTCATTATGTAAACACAAATTAAAATTCGCGAGGACGCAAGTTGGTTGACGGGATGTTTGGAAAACGAAGATGTTGTGTTCAATAATGACGGATGCTGAAAAAAACGCTTGTGATAGCGAAAATTCAACATTCCGTCACTATGTCGTGACTTAAAGGAAAATGTCAAGTTTTTGTCAAGCTCAGTTTGACGTACATTCATAAAAAATATTACATACATCAAGAATTCCCGAAAAAATAATACATTTGATGTAAAATTAACAAATAGAGGCAATTTTAATTTTTGCTTTTTTTCAATACGGAAGAAAACGGGCGGATTTTTTTCGCCACGGCTTCATTTGAGCAAAAGGGGGCGCCCAATTTTCCTCTCCTGTGACGTCACGTGATGACCAAAACATCGTGTTGACTCGAATTGGTATTGCTGGACATGTAATAAAAAATTAGTAAAATAAGTTACAGAAGGACATATTTTGTTTCATTGCGTTGTGTTTTAATTATTAGTGAAGTGGCAAACTGCGATCTATTTGATGGTTTCTCAAACGACCGTTAAAATTAGGAATTTGGGTCATTCATCACTTTGACGTCACCATTTGCCCTGCGATGTGGATTTGTCGGATCGTTTTCGAGTAAGCTAGTGGGCGGAAAATTAAAAGAGCGAAATACTCAACAAATGTGGACATTTTCAACTTATTTGATTTAGATGTACTCTACGTTACTGAAGCTTTCCATCCATACAAATTTCACAAATATTTCAGAATCATGACATATTCCTTTAATCGTCAATTGCCGTACACGTAAATGTGGTTGTGAGTGACGGATAAGATGAGTAACTTTTCCAATGTATTACATCAGTTTTAGCCAGGAGTGCAATGTGTTTGGGGTGTATAATAATTATATAGGGCGTTTTGATATTAGAGTGTATCGGAGCGCATAGCTTACAGAGCGAATAGCTCTCATGTAGACATGGCGCCGTATGTCAAGTATTATGTTTGATGAGATTATTTGCAGGGGGAAGTTTCTGGGAGTTTTGAGATGAACATGGTTAATAACAGAAGCATGATTGTTGTGAACTTCATATTTTTTCTGTAATGTTATCATGATAGTAATAAGATCTTTTTGAACAAAGGTTTAAGAGATTGATTTTAATGTCACTGGACCCGAGAGATGCCTAGTAAAGCATTGTAGCAGTTCACAAATTTACGTTGGAAACGAGCAGATCGTGTCTTACCCTACCTGTACAGAACCAAATGTATAGTCTCACATTAGCGATGCGATTACGCGTACAAAGAGATACAGAATGCTTGTGCTTTGCCGTATTTGTATTTATAAACGTTAACGAGATGAAAGTTTGGTGTCACGTGTAGTTAAGGTTCACGTGTCAGTACAAGATATCAGTATGCTCTTCGGGGGCGAGCGGGGCGACCCGATATAACTAAATCAGACCTATGTAAATCAAGGTCTGTACATATGACCCTCTGCCCAAGTGCTATTATTTTTTCCAAAAAGGACACCGTAATTAGTCTAAAAGTTACAAAAATTTCCTTTTCCTCACGATTCAAAAACCGACGTACGATGACGATAATCGGTTGTTGTTTTTTTTCCAATGTAGGGAGGGATACGTACGTCATTTGTAACTGAATGGGCCCCCGAAGCAAAATAATTAAACCAATCCAATGCCGTGAGTCCATCAATCTTATTTTTCCAAAATTGGGCTGTTATTCCATAATAAATTCTTTTTAAGATTCAAACATCTTTGATATTGTTCTTTAATAATTAAGATTCAATGTCCCCGAATGAATGTGAAAAAAGATGGGGCACAGAAGTTACAAACTGAAAACATAGTCAGACGCGCTAAATACCCTTACCGGGACTGAAATGAGCACAGACGGATTCCCGTGTTAGTTGTAGCAGGCTTACAAGCCAAAAAAAAAACTTGAGACTGGGGGGGCGTGGGGGGTGGGGTTGTGGTGGGTGTGTTGGGGGGGGGTGGTGGTGGGGGGTGGGTTGGGTGGGGGGTGGTGGGGGTGTGGTGGGCGGCTGCGGGGGTTATGGTCAAGTAAGAATTCATAATGTTAGCTAAAATAATGGTCAATGGCGTTCGCTTCGTTTCTTAATCGGATTTTTGATCGTTTGAAAGATATGGGGCCGGGATGTTTTAAGACTCTTCAGAGTTCGCGATGTTTCACATGCGATTTTCTCGAAACAAAAATCGTATTTTGTTTAACATCGTCATATGTAATACACCCGACGTAGAATGCGATGAGGTTATTTTCATGACATCTGTGTGTTCGAGTGTTTTATTCATTCTAGTGGTATAGTTAGCTAGGATTGGTCAAAAAAGTACAATAGTTATTACAGGGTCCAAAAATGATTGGATTTAAAATGTTACTGAACATCTTGATGACGTGGTTCTACAATCGACTGCAAAACTGAGTATTTGAAATCCCCTACTAAAAGAGCGGGACGTTAGTCCCAGTCCGAAGACTCTTGTACGTTATAAGTCAAGCCCCTTAAGAAGTTGCGGACCCTAAACCCTTGATAAAACCAAGGAAGGAACATGTAATGGCGGAATGGATTCCTTTACTTGATCTGTCTAGTGGTTTTACAGGCGACACGTGTGAAATTGGTAAGTGTGAAAAAATTGGTAAGTGTGAACTAATGGCAATAATGACAACGGCGATTCTTTTGAAGAGTTGACGAGAGATATTTACAAAACCTTTCTATTGCTAAGAAACGACAAACGATTTAGGTTAATCAGTTGGACTGGGACTACCATTTGACCGTGATCTGTACCATTACGTGCATTACAGGGGGTCATCATCTATAGATTTTGGGCTGGACTGTATTATCCAAAAACAGTGCGATCATGCAGTTGAATTCATAAAGTAAATACCAAATATCCCATTTTATAAGGTGATTGGCCAATTTTTCAGAGTAAATAATAAATAAAATCATTATCATTTCTGGCGGAAGCTGCGACATTAAATGGGAGACGAGGTTTTCTGGTTCTAAGTACAGAATCTGGTTGAAAGTTTAGGGGATGTAGAGGGGGACTGAAGAATTTAAATGAACATGCCCCCTGTAGGCTAGCCCTCTTTCCGCCACCTATGAATATAATCATTGTTAAATGATGCTTTGCTATGAATTAGTACAAGTAGGTTCTGTAGGAGCAGCAAAACTTAACCAGTTGCCTCAGATTTTATCTTTGTTTAATCAAACCCATTTGCATGTCATGTCTAAGAGTACGTAATGCCCTTGGATGCTAACACAATGATTATTAACATATTTAATTCCAGACATTAATGAATGTCTAAGAGTACGTAATGCCCTTGGATGCTAACACAATGATTATTAACATATTTAATTCCAGACATTAATGAATGCGACTCTAACTCCTGCTTGAATGGAGGGACATGCACCGATGGCATCAATTCGTTTACGTGCATATGTCTTGCTGGGTATACGGGTGAAACGTGTGACATTGGTGAGTATCACAAGCCTGAAGTCATGTCGACTTCCAAAGAACTCTTGTTTTTTTAGTAATATAGATGGTGTAATTCATGATTGGTATGGTACACCATTTTCTCAAATTTAATGGCACCTATACGACAAATTTGAGGCAATTTACTCCGCGCTTATCAATTCACATCGATTTGCCCACTATCAGCGGTATCGACTATAGCATCTTGTACTGAAGATTGATTACGGATCGAGAAATCGACTAATTATTTTTCTCCTTATTTTTACATTGAAAACTTGAAATCGTCGCTTTAGGTGTTTATATTAGAAATGCGATGAGGTTATTTTCATGATATTCCAGTGTGTTCAAGTGTTATGTCATTCTTGTGGTATAGCTTAGCTATGATTGGTCAAAAGTAAATAGTATTACAGGGCCAAATGATTGGCATTTAAAATGTATACTGACCATCCTCATTGACGCGGTTCTACATCAATTGCAAAATTTAGTATTTTACCAAATATCAAACACCAATTATTAAGGTGACTCAGAGATTTCTCGAGGAGGGTGCCCTCAATTTTCAAACAAATTTGATGCATATACATAATGCTTGTCCATATACTAATCACTGCGTGAAATAGATAAGTTCAAATCGAAGTCGGTCATATAGAGGAAGTCACAACTATGTTATAAATTCCGGATTCGGAATTTTTCTTATACACACTATCCTATGGCACGGTTATACTATATATGAATGTTTATCGCATCGAAACGAAAAATTTGATGTATTCTATATATTATACACAAAAATATATTTCCAAATCTCTGAGTCACTTTGAAATACATTTTTTGTGTATAATGGTCAACTAGAATTCAAGATAGTCACCTAAAATGCTCAATTCCAAAGTTTGAGATGAATAGGAATTTTCGGTGGGCGTGATGATTGAATCAATTCCTTTGATGCACAATGTTTTAGTTCAAGTGTGCATATGAATATACATACTGACAAATTTAATTCCAGACATCGATGAATGTGACTCTAACCCCTGTTTGAATGGAGGGACATGCACCGAGGACATCATTTCTTTTAAGTGCACGTGTGCTGATGGATTTAAAGGTGAAACGTGTGAGATAGGTGAGTATGTATTACAAGCTTGGGTGGGGTCATTGTCATTTATTAGCTCTTTAAAACATCCAAGAATGCTTGCACCGTAAAAAGGAGCGCAGCACCGGGAATTTCCGTAAGCTGACCCATCTGACACACTTTTTTTCTGACACACCTATGAATTCGGAAACCTTATTCCGTGACGGGTTTTCGAATTCATAAGTGTGTCAGAAAAAAATGTGCCAGATGAGTCAGGTTACGGAAACTCACCGCAGTACGTATTATGTAACCCTAATCAGTCAGGACTAAAACCAAATATTAAATATACAAAATAAGGATATGGCTTTTCACACTGAGCGGGTGATCAATCGATTGACTTTTGCGCGGGCTTCTGCGATCGATCGCCTTATGTAGAGGCCGAATCACCCTCCTATCTCATAATACTTCGCCAACTCTGACACACACATCACTGTATTCGCTATAATGAATTTCCTCGACTCGGTAACAGCAGTCAAGAACGTGTACTTTGGAAATGCTAATGGTTAAGAATTGCATCTACTATAAAAGGTTTAAATTATAATTGAGCAAAGGTATCTTTAAAAGAATAAGCAGCGATTTGCTAATCTGGAAAATCGGAAACAAATGTATATAAAAATCAATGTATTGGTATCATTGTTGCCGCAATGTATGTGCTTATATAACCTTGTGTTAAAGATAAAACAGTACATTTTATCTGATTCTGGACTTTACCTTTGGGATATTGGGAAATACCTTTGTTTCCAGCTGTTCCTAAAAAATGGCCTGTTCCTCTCATTGTAGTGTTTTAGGAAACTGTGTATCCTTAGAAAATCTGCTTTTGTGTAGGATACTAAATTCCAGTCAAATCGTGTCTTTCGCATGCGTGTAAGCAGGAAATCGTAAGGAATGACGAACGTAAGTTATGCACGCAATCTAAGTTTACTTGCACACACAAAAATAACCAAATATTTCAATTTGTGCTTGATCAGATGTCGACGACTGTCAGTGTAATCCCTGCGCAAACAATGGAACCTGTCAGGATGGCATCAATACATTTACATGCAACTGTTCTGGTGGCTATGAAGGCAAATTATGTGAGACGGGTAAGCTTCTATAACATATACGAACGAAAACAAAAGTACTGGATAAGCAAATCAGTTACAGACTTACAGTCTCATGTTTACCAGATATTATATTTTATACTTTAATCATGCGCGATTGCATGGTATAGGTTTTTTTCCCGTTTAATTTAACACTATTTGCATTATATTTCAAATCTGGTTAAGTTATAATTCGTCTTAGAAAATTGGATTGTGCATCTCGTGAAATAAATTTCGTCAATAAACATTCTACATTCTACATAAACATAGTCCAGTCCTGTAAAAGTGCATCATGGCAGAAAGACAAAACCAGGGGAATAGGGGGCCATATAATCATGTGTCCAATCAAGACAGGAACATAATTATTGAAGCATTCGAGAACGACCTGGATTATATCCAGATTGCGGAAACTCTTGGTGTTATGCGTCAGACCGCTAGATCAATCATCGTCGTGTTCATCCGCCAAGGCAGTCGTGATGCCATTCCAGGAAGAGGCCATCGTCCTTCTAAAATTGACGATGAGATGAGAGACTCTGCAAGACATCGTTGATGACATCCCCTTGCTGACACTGGATGCCATCAATACAGAACTTAGAAGACGCCTTCCGAACAAACCGGCAATTTCCCGCACTACACTAGCAAACGCTCTAGATGGCATGCTTCTGACCCTGAAGCTCGCCGAGGACATTCCTGAAGGTCAAAATGATGATCGCGTTTTGCAAGAAAGAGTGGACTATGCACAGTGGTTTCTGAGACAGGGTATCCTAGCTCATTGTATATACATAGACGAATGTGGTTACAACCTTTGGACAAGGAGGAGTTATGGACGAGCGCGTAGAGGTGAGCCTGTGAGACGAGTTGTCCATAACCAGCGCGGACGTAACTGCAACTGCACTTTCGCTATATCAAATGAAGTCGGCTTGGTGAACCATACAATAAGACTGGCTTCCACCACCTTGCAGAATTTCCAAGACTTTATAAACGCTACTTGTGCTGCAGCTGTTCAGATGTTTCCTGCCGGTGAACAAATAATATCTGATCTATGATAATGCACGGCCACACATCAACGCCAGGATCCCCGAGGAATTCGCCAACATCGCGATAAAGAGAACGCCACCATATTCACCATTCCTGAATCCTGTGGATATGTGCCATTCGGCATTCAAGGCAGGTGTCAAACGCTCGCTTTCACTGCCGGCGATGCAGCAACGAGTTGGAGATGCCGCCGCTGCCAGAGAGGCTGGTCTGAATTTGCAGGCATGGAAGGCAAGATTGTTGGAAGAAGTGGCCCAAGAAAACGTGGACGTCATCACTCAAGACAAGTGTGCCCGGTGGTTCAACCATGCACAGACCTATCTTCCGCGTTGCATAGCCAGACAACAAATTGAAGGATAGGTAATGAAAATCTAACATCATTAAACATAACCCAAAACAGATACAGTACATATATACAGAATAGTTTGAAAACCTTTGCTCTCACGATTCTAGATTTTGTGCATGATTTACCCATCGGGACACCCCACAAATAAGTGAAAACTTTGTCCAAAGTCACTTTCAGTTACATTTATTTAATGTAAATGTCATTTTCAAGAATAAAAAAAAAATCATAGAAGTAAGAAAGTCATAAACAAAGAGAAAAGAAAGATGTAAAATGATGAAAAACAAAAGAAAGGGCGAGGAAAAAGAGGAACTAGACATATAAAGTATAGTCCTATATCTATACACACGCATGCATGCATGGTTCAAGACGAAATTAGATAAAACAAATATGAAATCATTTGGTCAAAGACGAAATAAATTGAGACATTATGTTGCTAACGACGTGATTAGACGAAATTTAAGTATATTTGGACGAAATAAAATGAGCATGGTATGAATGCATTGATCAAAGATGAATATAATTGACCAAAGACTAAATCAAGTTTACAAACCGACATTTACAAATGTTATAGACCGCAAATATAAACTGAACCACATAATGAAATATTATTACCCAAAAATAGTTTTAAATGAAACGGGAAAACCTAAGCTTCTACAAAAAAATATCCTTAAAATCAAGCTAGTTACAGTCTTACGTTTGCCATTATATTAGATTGAATTCAGGTCATGTTAATGTTGAGTACACCCTAAAAATATTTTCAATAACGCCGTTTTGAGTCAACTATGCACCGACTATGGGTTAAAATGTTGACCACTTTTTGGTAAAAAACGTGTGAAATGACCCTTTTTGTGGCCATAATTTTGACCCCATTTTTTAGTCGGTGCATAGTTGACTTGGCGAAGCGAAAAACATTTGTTTCGTAGAGTTTAGGAGGACATACAAGAGCATGATACTCACCTTAGAATAGAAATGCCCCCCCCCCCCCGCTTTAAGGGGTTTTGAGTTTTCGCAGATCTACTCGCTTAATAATTTTCCTAGAATGTTTTAACACCAGGTGATGATTAAGAATCTGAAATAAAAAATGGGGGTCACCGACTTTGTTTTTGAGCTATAGCCAAAACAAAAAAGGTATGTTGTCATTTTTTAAACCACGCAAGTCTATGGGAAAAGTCCAAATTTATCGTTAGATCGCCTACAAAATAAAAACCTCTCGATAAAATTTTGTAATTTCTAAATATGTTGAGGTCCCGATGTCGTTATTCAAATTTTGAAATAAAAAATGAGGGTCACCGACTTACTTTTTCCATTACACGCCGAAAACCACTGAAATTTGACACTTTTTTCAAATTGGGCGTCTTTTTGGGCGGCAAGAAAAATCCGCGCCACATTCGGCATGCAGCAAAGCAGGAACGCAGGTGTAGAGATGCGCGATTTTAATAAACGCAAACAAGCGCACAGTTATTCGCGGTATCTGCGCATGATACCTTCGCAGCTCAAAACTAAAATTCTTCCATTTGTCCATGACTGGGCTCCAAACAGAATGCTGAAGGTGTAAAGCAGCTTGCGCGTACACAAATCACACGTCAAACCCTTAAAATCTTAGCTGCTATTTGAAGTAAATTCGTTCATTGAAATTGATTCCAGATGTCGATGAATGCGCCTCTAACCCTTGCGTAAGCAACGCAACCTGTGTGGATAAAGTGAATTCCTTTAATTGCACCTGTGCTGAGGGATATACTGGTGATGCATGTGAAATTGGTGAGTAAGGGGCGGAAAATACAGAATGGAAAATACAAAATTAGGGTACGTTTGCCACCGTCACTTTTTAAATTACGTAATAGGGTGTGGTATTGCGATCACTTGTGTGCTATACATTAATGTAGTAATATTAACCAAACTACTTGTTTAGGACGTCTTTTTTACGAAAGCGAAACAACTTGTTCAATATGCAGTTTAAGAGGTTAAACGCGAGAATGATACCCACCTTAGAATAGAATAAACCTCTCTCCCGATTTTAAAGGCTTAGCTGCTATTTGAAGTAAATTCGTTCATTGAAATTGATTCCAGATATCGATGAGTGCGCCTCTAACCCTTGCGTAAGCAACGCAACCTGTGTGGATAAAGTGAATTCCTTTAATTGCACCTGTCCTGAGGGATATACTGGTGATGCATGTGAAATTGGTGAGTAAAGAACGGATTCAGAAGTCAACCACTGGTTACATGCCAGTTCCGTCCGGTTCCTTCCGGTTGGAACAAATTTATTTGTTCTAAACAATGAAACAAGATTTAGCCGCCTTGAACAGCCCGTAACCAGCAGTTGAGCTTTGGAGACAACCCTAAATAACATTTTAAAGAGAAGTCAAAATGGGCACTATATTTGGTATCAATTTGAAGGGAAAATGTGGTGATTCATTTAAATTGCATTCGGTTAAAAAAAAATGGTGCACTGTTGAGAGAGGAGATTGAAAACATCACCCACCCAAGTAGCTCCGCAATGAGAATGAGAGTTTGGCAAAGCGGCTTCGCGATGACGTCACGGTGGTTACCAGTTTTGCCACGGATCCGGCCAGGCCTCTGACTGTGACAGTCTGCCGATTCCCGTAATAAATTTTCACGTTCATTCATCACACTCAATTTGGAGCTTCCGCGGTTGGGAATATTACCAGCTAAGGGACATAACAGCGGTCCCATAATGCAGTGGGCACACAGCAACCAGTTCTGCCATGTTTCTGCTAAGTCCGATGACGTATGAGATGGCGAAACATATAGCAGATGTCATTGGATGGCAGAACAAATGATTTGACGCAATCTTCCAATGGCGGTGCCCTGGGGTGAGAGTGATAAACCACCGTGACGTCATCATAAACAGCGCCCAATATCCGCCCAATTCGCCGGGAGCTGATTCCACGTCCAAGTCAGAAACAAGGTGCTTAAAAAGTACCGTTTCTCTCGTTTTAATCATTCAATTGCAATTCATTTTTTTGCATTCAATTCAATTCAATTCATTTATATTCCAGCAAAAAAAAAAACAATACATATCGAACGTGACATAAATTGTCAAATACGTATAATATATAATAATACATAACGATCAATTGTAGACGATTACGATAACTTGTGCGGTATATGATATGATATGCCTAGGACCAGTAAGGGACAAACCCGAGTAGGCTTATGGTTGTTCCGTCCCCCCTGTAATACATTAAAGTAAAATACTTAATATTAATAAACAATAATGATACAAGTAAGGTGGTGATTAGAAAATTTTACATAGGTAAATAAACATAAACAAAAAAACCAGACCAACAAACAAAAACACACAATATCTAAGCAAACAAACACTTCACGGAACCGGTATCTCGAATTGAAAGAAGGGAGACTTATCACATGTCTGCGAGGTTATGTAAAATTTCATAATGAGGAACCGGAGATAGAAGAGGTTAGGAGGTGAGGAAAAGGTCCGGAAGCGAATAGAAAAAGTTTGAAGAAAAGGTAAGAGAATGAGGAGCTTGGGAAATTTAAAAAGAAATTGTACTGTTATGAATGTTTTTTCATTGAGCGTTAAAAAGTATTTTTTGTTTTGTACTTGTTTGTGCTGATTCTGGAAGATCTCCACGTTTTGCGCCGTTATACTGAATAACGAAGTTGCGTTTCAGAGGAAGATTTTGGGAGGCGGAGATGAAGTTTGTCGGCCTGTCTGTATTATATCTTTGGATTTGTCTGTTTTGTGTCAGTAATTTACGAATCGTAGTAAAGATTGTTGGTGATGTCAACCATGAAGAGCGCTTTTTGAAGTTGGTTGAGGTGCTCTAATTTTAAGTGTTTTCAGTGAGTGAAATAATGGCAAAGTGTGGAGTTCTGGGGGGGTGTGAGTTGTTGTGATAGTGCGAAAGGCCCATTTCTGTGTGATATTTAGTTGGTGAGTCGTGAATGATAGTTGGAGGCCCCCGAATGATGTTACAGTAGCTAGTGTATGGGAGAACTAGTGTTTGTCAAGTGATTTTAAGGTGTATAGTCTGGAAGGTGGTGTTAACTCTGTATATTGTACCAATTGCGTGAAACGCTTTGGTGGTGACATAGTTGATGTGTTCATTCCATGTTAGTTTGTCGTCGATTGTGATGCCAAGAAATTTGGTTGAGTGTACCTGGGAGATTGTCAGGTTATCTATTGTTAATGTTTTTTAATTTTTGATACAAAAAATGACCAAATGATGTAGTTAGTTTTTAAAACATTGAGAAGAATTTGTTACTCCCGAACCAGTCAGTGGATTTTTGCGATTGCAAGTTCATGTTGTTAAAAAGTGCATTATGTTAGGGTTTGAAAGAAAAATGTTTGTGTCATCTCAAATAAGATTAGTTTTAATGTGTTAGAGATGTTAGTGACGTCGTTCATGTAAATGATGAAAGTAGGGTCCAAGGATTGATCCTTTGCGGGACGCCAACTGTGATAGGTTTGATGGATGATGCGGTGGAGAGAACGTAGACTGATTGTGAGCGTTTAGTTAGGTAACTCCTGACCCACTCCAAGGCTACTCCAAACTCCACGGACACCGTAATGATAAAGCTTGTGCAAGAAGAAGGTTGTGGTCAATGGTTGTCGGAAAGCCTGGAGAGATCCATGATCCCCCATGGTGGTGGGAGTTTATTTTTAGTGCAAGGATAAGGTTGGTTTTTTAGTTTCAAGGAGTGCCATGTAATCGAGCGTTTGGGCCTAAACCCGTCTTGTTCATCGACAAGAATATTGTGCTTGTTGAAGAATGTAGACCGACGTGTGTACATGACTTTTTCAAGTGGTGTTGGGCAAAAGATGGAGAACAGCAATGGGCTGTCATTTGCATGTTTGTGAACTCTTTGTTTTTGTAAATAGGAATGACTTTGGCTGATTTGAGGTGGATCTGGAGTTTCCGGTGAGAATTGATTGGTAAAATATGTGCATCAGAGCGAAATGATGTTCTCATAATATTGTTGGCAATCCCAGATCGATCTTGTCGGTACCCGCACCTTTTTTTTTTTACCAGGTTTTAACAGGTGGCGAAGTTTGTGCATTTCATCAAAGTGACTGGATTCAGGAACAATTGAGGTGGAATGTGTTTTTTGGAAGTTGTTTTGTTAAATGGGTTACTTTAGGGTGAATTTGTTTTAGCTAAGTTTTGCCCAGTTAGTGAATTGATCGTTAAAATGCGTTAGCTCGGTCCATCGGTCATTTCTGCTTATTATTATGAGGGAAAAGGTCAGGGATTGGGTTTAGTGGATACCTTCCTACCTAGAATGTTGTTGAGGTCCTGTCCTAGTTTTTGGTGAGATCCATTTTGAGTTTGATTTGTTCTGTGTTGGGTTTTTTCTGGCAAACGAATAATGTAGTTTAATATTGTTTTTGTATGTTTGTATTGTTGTTTTGGTTGCTGGTGTGTTTTTCTTCAGGGTTATTTTTATAAGAGGGCCCGTGCGTGTGTTTGATGGACTTGGAAATTTGCTGTTGTCACTCCAGGACGTTTATGGTTACGATTTGTTTAGGTCTTCCTTTGTAAGGGGAATGAATTGTTGTAATATTCGTATAAGTTGTAAATGAGTTTGTACGTTATGTTTTGGTCATTTTCGGTGAGTATATGTTTCCCCTGATTCAGTGTTGATTCTAAACGGTTAAATGTTCGACATGTTTTGTTCTCTGAAGTCACGTTTAGTGATTGTTGTTTTGTGGCATGTTATGATTAAAGGTCCATGGCCCGATCGCCTAATAGCCTGTCCCCCAGAAGCTCAGATTTTACCGGAAGTGGTCGAAATTTGGATATCAGAAAAAGCTTAACTATTTTGCTCTTACCATGTGTCTTAGGGCTAAATGATGTTTGTTTGGGAGTTATTGAGCGAACGGTACTCCATTTTGGTCGACATATTAGTTTTACACAGAAGTCTATGGGCTCACAAAATCACGTATCCAGCTCTCACATCAAAAAGGAGTTGAAATATCGGTGTAAAACGTTACAGATGGGTTTTTGGGTGAAGGCCAGGTCTATCAAGATGAAAACTTCATACCTTAATAAATTGGACCATTCCCCCTTTAAGTGATGTATGAGGAATATTGGGAAATGATCTGTAGTGTCAGTGACAAAATATCCCTGGTGTGTAGCTGTGTCACTGGAGTTGGTGATAATGTTAGCAATGAGCGTGGCTGTGTTCGTAATTCATGTAGGTCTGTTAATTTTAGGGTATAAGAGTTGCAAGTGATGTGTTGATAAGTCATAAGTATGAATGAGTGGAATATTGCGACAAAGTTGACATTAAAGTCACCGACAATATAGACATCACTGTGGTTTTATTTAGTGCAGTGAGAAGCTGCTGAAGCTATTTTAAAATTTTTGGATTGTGTGTGTTCGTTCAGTCTGTAAATAACTCACGACAGTTATGTGTTTAGGTCTATTGTTGGGGTTAATGGTGAGCGATGAAAAGTGTGTCAAATTCTGGTTCTGGTGTTTGTGTCGATGATTTTGTTATTAGAGGTGATTTTTTATGCAAGACAAACTCCCCGTCCTCTGTCCCAGTGAGTGCTCCTGGAATGTACATATAGCCATTAAAGTGAGGTGGTGGTTTGGTGTCAGTAAGCCATTTTTCTGAAATGCTAAGACAGAGAAAGGTGTTGATGTGATCAAGGTAGTTAGTGATTTCCTTCATATGATTTTGTGCTACTACGACGGCAGTTTGCAATGATGGATAGGAAAATGAGTCGTTTGCTTGATGTTTTATTAGTGTTTAAGCTGTCGTCCGTGGATAGCGGGAGTCGAACCAGAGTTGTTTGTGGATGTAGTGAAGGATGGGTGGTCACATGTTTGATATGATATGGGGTCCTGTGAGTATGGATTGATGCAGAAGGGACTTATTTTTGATGAGTTCAATTTAGTGGTGGTGAAAAAACTCAATTCATTATGCGCGAACGTCTTCGGTCGTGATCTGATACTGAAAAGGATAAAGTCAAAGACATAATAGCGAGATGGTTTCTAAGGGAGGAGAGGGGATAGAAAGAATGAGAGAGAGATAAAGAGAGATAGTGAAAGAGATGGATGAACTCGCGAGATTGGATGGATGCGGTCGGTTGCCAAAGGAAGAGAGTTAGAAGAGCAAATGAGGTAGATAAAAGTGAAGCAATACCCGTAGACAGGATGTCTTGACAGTCAGACAAGACGAAAGTAAAAAGACAACACCGGGACAAAACAAACAAGGGGCTAAGAAATACAAAAATAAAGGACAAGTATCAATTAGTAATAATAAACAAGGAAGGAAGGTTAATGAAAAAAATATGCAAGAAATCAAGTAGTTGGTAAAGTCAGAAAGGAGTAAATGGGCAGAAGAAAGTCGCAAAGAACAGAGAAATGAACTAGACTGGGACAGATCTAATTTACAAGACGGCCTATTGGGAACGGATTGTGATCCCCTCATGACCCCTGAAGTGACTTGACCTTTGACCTGTAACTTCAACAATATTCACAAATGTCATTAAATGTATTTTTACGTGTTAACACTTTACAAGGATCAATAGTAACATTGGTTTTTCAATCAACTCAACCAAGCATGTTCAGGGATTTGACCATTTGCACCTCGATAACGTAACCCCTGGGTCACGAATAGGGTCACTGTAATTTTTCGTATTGACGATATCCCGAGGATTATTCCCGTCAAATTTTTCAGTTCAATCAGAGCTTGTTTTGTAAATTTTGACCTTTGACCTTGACTTTGTACCTTTGGGGTCGAGACTATCATAGACCTCTTCTACATTAATGTTACATCACTATTAATAACGGGCTTTATCTGTCCTCTCTAGGCTACGATAAATCCATTTGGTCTTATTTTTAAAAAAAGTCATTTTGGGCAAATTGAACCTTTTGACCCCCTTAATGACCTTTATCCGGTATAAAAAAACCTCGTGTACACAACAAAAAATGCACATTTCCATGCAAATAAAAAAATTCTACTACGTAGTTCTGGAGATAGAAAATTCTTACAATTTAATTGACCTTAAAACCGAAATGACCTTAATGACTCTTTGACCTCCAAAATAAAAATACCTTGTATAACACCAGGTAACATGAATGCATATCTGAAAGTTAGGTCACTGTACTATTTTGGGGTTTTGAGATTTAAAAAATTGAAAATGTTGAATATTTTTGGGCTTTTGACCGTAAGTGAACCCCTTAATGACCTTTGATCCTAAAACTTTGGACAAAACCCGAAGACCCTGGCTAGTAACATTACATTGCTCTAATGACGTCACTCTGCTACTCTAATTTGGTAAGGACAGCGATTTTTTGAATATTTTTCACAATTTTTGGCTTCAAACCCGAAATAACCCCCTTAATGACCTTGACTCCTTAGCCCTGAACACCCATATACAAGGGTTCATGGTTCCTCTGAACCCGTTTGGTTGATATGGCGTAAATGCTGTAGAGATAATTTTGTAAACAAAAAATTATCATATTTTGACGCCTGTGGGTGCCAGGTCAAGGTCAACAGGATGGTCATGTCCATATGACATAAAATGTCCAAGTCAGCGGTCATTTGGTGTAAGTCTAGTCACAATACGTCAACAGTGACTGAGCTAGAAGCTTTTTAAGTGTTGATATAAAAAGAAGCAGAAAAGAGTAACGCATCAGAAACAGAACAAGGCGCCTGAAGGCCGCCCTGTAAGAACGCCTCAAAAACAGAACAAGACGCTGACGGCCGTCTTGTAGAAGGCAGGCATTGTGAGCTAGTAGTGGGCGCGTGCAAGAGGAGGTTGACGATAGTGATAAGTTAGTATATAGAATACAGAATGACAGGAGTCACTGTGAGATTAGAAGAGGAGATCAGGAAGTTGAGGAGAGACCGAGCAAGAAAAAATTAAAAGGGACAGCAAGACAGGAGAAGGAATATAATAACAGGACACTGGGGCAAGATACAAACACACAAACAATAAAGGGTAATTCAAAATTAAAAAAAAATACAAGTACTTTGATTTAACTAACTTCAATAATCAATATACAGGTCATAGCTAATAAAGTTAAGCTATACTAGCAACTTAGCAAGACAAAAATTAATATAACTTAATAAAAAAAACCAGTGGTTTTATGTAATGACAAACAAACAAATAACCCAACAAAAAATCTGTGCAGAAAATTTATGTAAAAAGGTTGTATAACACTTAATCTGCATGTGCACATGGCCTACATGACTACTTATCATATATCGCACGACTAATTGCAAATGCTCGTCCCACCTTGCTTCTGGACCAATGGTCATTGCCTGTAATTCTCAATGGCCAAAGGTGCACGAATATTGACCCAACCAACAAAACTAGTAATGACCAATTATTCCAACGTTACATTGTCAGACTTAGTTCCTAAGATTCATTAATTAAAAATATAGTTACAGAATTATATTTACTCGTGCTGTACAATTATTTCCAACAATATTGATCTAAATGACAATGAGGCTTCATGTAACTTGTGTTTCAAATCGTCGAGTGGTATTGCATACCGAAATACTAAAAACGTCTGAGAAAATTGCATTTGACAAATTACAAACTTGGCAAAGTACGCATCAATATACAAGGTTCATACAGGGCGAGTAAAAAAAGCGTGGTTCATTATCTTTACTTTGCTACAAAGATCTTCACATCGGTTTTGGTATAGACCAAGCTAAGGTCGTTTGAATCAAGTATCGGTTTTGCGCTCTGTACACGGCTTCGCCTTAAATGCACGGCTTTGCGAAGCAAATCAGTGTCAGACGCAATTTAGCATCGATGCCCTCTTACAGCTTCTTCGGTGCTCATCACTCACTCATAAAAACAGTTGAAAATATATTAACTTTGATAGATGTATCATTTCTGGAGAGGCTGAATGATTCATACCATATGAAGGAACATACACCGGTGACAACCTTTTGAGGTTTAAAAGTATTGTTATGATTTGTAGACCAAAATAGCCACATCTTGAAAAAAGTGTTTCAAAAAACTTACCATATCCTGACTTTGACACCGTAAGATCCACTTTATTTCACATAAGCATAGACAATACCCTTATGATCATTTTGGGGAGTCTTAGCTAGTTGGCCACCGTGTATTCAATTGGGAATCCGTGGATAGGGGGTAAAAGCTGATATACTTTATATAAAAGCCTGTAGCTCGTCCTATACTTACCGTTGGAAATATCTTTGCAGAAAATGTAAAGATAATGGAATTGGCTTTCCGATGACCACCCATTTTTAGGTATATGTTATTTAAAAATTCAAAATGGCGGAAACAATCTGGGTCAAGTTTTTTTGCCTCACCTTATAAAATTGCAAAATGAGATTAACACTCGGAAAATACATACTATCTTGTAAATTTAATGTATGGACGCCGATAAGGTGAATAGATCAAATTAAAATACTTGCAACTTAATGCGTACGAGGGTTTACATCAGTCTAAAACAAAGTTCTATTCTCTATAAAAGCTTTGAAAATTGGTAAGCTTGTAACGGTTGATGTGCAGTACATTTTCCTATTGGTGTTTGCTAAAAATACAAAAAAAATACAACATCAGTCGCAATGTTATCGACCCGACGATATTATTTTTTATAAACTGGAGAAATACTGAAAAACAGCAGAGAATAAAAAGATAGAAAGTGACAACACGGACTATTAGTGTAGGCGTACGGTAATTTCGGTTTTTTTCTGGTAAAAGCAAAGTCCTCTGTCATTGTGTTTGGGTGTTGTGATGCTGTTTTGTAATGTTTGTTTGGCGTTTGTTGTTTGTAACCTGTTGCAAAAATATCTGGAATTTTTTCAAAACGTTTTTTAGGGTTTTTTTTGTCAAAAATTAAAAAAAAAAAAAAAAAAAAAAATTCCATTATAATTAGTATTCTAAACGCAGTATGAGGTCCAAATTGACGAAAAGACCATAACGATACCAAAGAGTTCAAAAAACCAAGCTAAATTTCAATCAATAGGCAATCACATTAAACAAATCTAAGTGGCGTCAAATGGCCGCCAAAAGCATGTATGAATATAAAGATGCATTAACACTAATCAAGTTGAATAGGATTCAAGTCATGGATATTGTTGGGCTAGGAACCACGGCCACATCTGATATTTCTTTTTGTAAACATACTTCAAATCCAAGATGGCGGCCCAATATGGCCGCCAAAAAGGCGATTTAAACAGAACTGGTAATTTAAGAAAACACTACCTCAGATTCAACATTTGGGCAGAACGATTACTGTAATTACTCTGACAGAAGCAAATAAATTCCCAAACATTTTGTGGTTGTAACACGGCTTTGAATCCAAAATGATGGCGGTCACCGTAAGGCAATGATAATAGTAAATTGTTGTATGTTTTTTTCACAAGATCCATGTTCATAAATATAAGTGTCATTCCTCTACCTAAACAGACTACAAAAAACGTATAGTATCTTTCCTATCGAGGTGCAACTATTGGAGAACCTCGATTGAGGAATATTCAGAAAGTCTAGCATTGAATGTATTCAAGAAGAAAACCAAAGAGTTTTATGGTTACATTGCTTGTTTTAATTTGTTTTGGGGTTTTGGTTTCATGTTTTGTCATATAGATTTACTTTGCTTGTATGTATTACTTTACTTTTAGATTAAGTATTGTATTTTGTACATATGATGATGTTAACCCACGGCCCAAGGAACGAACTTTTTTATTTTGGAGCCCCATGGTGAAATAAAGTTGGAAATGAGAAAAAATAAAAAATATGTGATAACAATTAAAAAAAACACCCAAAGAGTATACTTTGGGGACCAAGGAAAACTCATTTTATCATTTATTATTAGAAAACCTACTTCAAATCCACAATGGTGGCAATATAAGAGCACTTTCATTGCTTACTCTGGTGATTTTTCATACACATATGTACTTCTTATGGATACACATTAGGAAATTTGATGAATACAAAAATCATAAAGTTTAAAGTTTATAAAAATTTACAAAAATAAATTCTATTTGGACACTTGAAAAATTACCATTTTGCTTTGTTACATGTTTCAAATCCAAGATAACAATGACAAAAATGCAATTGCGTATAGCACTCTACATCGATCTAATAGCCCAAACTGGCGACTCTTCATAATACCTACGTAATTATGTTTTATGCTAAGGAATTTTGACTGAAAATATAAAATCGAAGTAACTACCATTGAGAGCTGTCTATTACTTTCGTTGTTAGACCCTTCAACCCCAAGTTGGCGGCTAATAATGACCCTTGTAAGTACTATCAAGCGTAAAAATTGCTAGTTTTAATTATAACACGTACTTGTGATACACATGAGAAATTGATGAAAATACACATGAAACCATAGAAAGACTCTTAAATAGTGTATATTTTTCATTACAGCTATGTGATTTCCATGTTTATCATATGTAATCAAACATAAATAAACCAAGTGGACTTTTGAATAACAAGGACACTCAGTATTTTGCTTTGGTAACATAATTCATCGAAGATGGCGGCTATATGGCCATTGTAATCAATATCATATCCTAAACTGGTTGATTTTTTTCATATGTTATACATGATATAGGAAATTCTAATAAAATATAAATGAAGCAAACCTCATATCCCTAAATCCCCAAATGCCATTTTTCCCACTTTTCAAAAATCATGGAAGGCGAACCTTGTCTTGTGTTAGGGTGAAATTGCTCCTATATCTAACACGAAAATGTGCTACCTCCTTCTTGCAGTGATCGTCTGGTTGGTAGTCATTTCCCTCTTAGGGACGTATTGGGATGAATATTGTTTTTTTATTATAAATGTAACATGCTTCAAATCCAAATGGTGGACCCAACAACAAATGGCGACTGCGTACAAGCATAATCAAAATACCAATGACCAATGGTAATACGAATAAGGACAATTTTAATGAAAATATTAAATGGAAGGAAACTTACCCATACTTTAAACAGCGAAGAAACCATATTCTACCCTTTTAAATTCTTAACATCCTTCAACCCAAATGTGGCAAAATTTTTCAGATTTTAGTTGACAAAATTAGTGTAGAAGCCAACTAGAACAATTTTGGAAACATGAAACCCCAAATCAATAAATTTTAATTAACCTGCCTGGAAATACATGATGGTCACTTATATTGGCCATTGTCACTATCAATATTACCAACCACACTGGATTATTTTCTAACATAATATAAATGAAGGAACGATAAAACTTTTGGACACAAAACACTCTTCTATCATTAAGTTTTGTGACCTCAATAGCCAAAACTGATGATATTTCACATAATCTACCATATATCTACCATATTTTTTTTAGGTTATTTGCATTAGGAAATTGAATAAATATATATTAAAATTAATGAAGCAGCAAATAAAACACTTTGGACATTATAAACTCCTTTTATCATTTAGGTTTTGTAAATATGATGGAAAAACACAATGACTAATAGTATGTCATATTAGATTTGAAGCATTTGATATTTAACAACAAAAAAAAAACTTGGGTTAATTTGTTTTAAAAGTATATATCTTATGGTATATACAAATATTGGTTTTATTCACGTTTTATCCCAAAATTTTCAATGTTCGTATAAAAAAAATAAAGTTGTATATTAGCTAGTATCTTGCTTTTATTATCTTAGTAAAAATTTAAATGGTAGGAGTTTCTTGTGCAAAAGTATGTATAGTTGCTTCATTTGTATTTATATTCAAATTTTCGAATGCGTATAACATAAAGTAGGTATGAAAAATCGTTCATTTTTGCTAAATTGATTTTTTGACTGTAGAGCCCGCAAAAATAGGCCCCGCCATCTTAATTTGAAGTATGTTTTTTTAAATATAAATGGTAAATATGAGTTCGTTGGATCCAAAGGAGGCGTCGAAGTGTTATTTTGTTAATAAAAATAGGATGCTGACATGGATATATGTGAAAATAATTTTAGTTTTACTATTATCAGTATATTACGGTGGCCGCCATATGGGATTCAAGCATGTAAGCAAAACAAAAATGGTTGGACTTGTTTCTTCTGTCTCAAGTATTAAAACAATGTTAGAGCCCCATAAGGTATTAATTTAGTAGTTTGTCTTAAATTACATTTTAGCTGTTAATAGCGGCGGGCATATTGCCGCCATCTTGGATTCGGAGGTTGTTAACAAAAAAAAACATGTCATAGGTGGTACCCTAAAACAAAGAAGATATACAACACCCATGAATCTGAATCCTTCGCTATTTATATTCTAACAAGTTTTTGGCGGACGTTTGGACGCCCTCTTGGCTCCCAGGTACACGGAACTTTCTATTTGTTTAATGTGACCTGCTATATGATTTTTGAAAACTCTTTGGTATTGAAACTTGGGAATTGTCGTCAATTTAGACCTCATATTGGCGTTTCAGAATACCAATTATAATGGAATGTGTGTATTTTGGCGGCCATCTGGAGTTAACACCCTAAAACACGTTTTGAAAAAATGTCCAAGATATTTTTTCCAATAAGTTACACCCAAAATACAAAGAATCAAGTGGAATTTTGCTTTAACAGAAAAAAAAAAAAAGAAAACACTACGGCTGTATTTATGGATCAGTTACAAGCCTTTACACTATATGGCCATAACGGCCAATAATTGATAACCAAATTTGACCGATTTGGAACAAAGCAGTCAATTGGGCTACCGCCAGAAATTTATCCACAAACCTCTTATTAACCACAGCCTTCGTCTCCAAAAAATGCATGGGAATTTCAATAGTGATTGGAAACCAGAAGGTGCATGAAAATCTGAAATTAAAAAGTGGATGAGATTTCCACAATTAAAAATGAAAAACATATCCAATATACCAAATGTTGTGTTATTTTAACAGATGATGCACTGAAGAGATAATTGAGTAATCGAGTAGCTAAATACGATGACTTTGGGAATTCCACATGAATTTACTGACCCACTGAAAAAAAATCCATTTCCCAAGATACATCACTTAGGAGGTTGTTTTTACCCTTTCGAGTCTCTTTGGTCAAAAAAAAACCAAAGATGATGAAAATTACATTGGAATTTCACACGGGACTTTCACTATGATTGGTCCAAAACAGCCTGGGAATTTCCATAGTTATTTAGAATTTTGAAATTTCATGGGTGTGGATATTCCTGGATAGGCCTATTTTTACCACCCGTAAATTGTCGCCATGTTAAAGCTATGTGCATCTGCACGGGATGTATGGGTGCACCATGATGATGAATGTAATTATGAATGTTATGACAGCATCACAAAAAATAATTTCAAATGCCCATATAAAGAGCATACTTAATGGTGGCCAGTTAAAGCAGACACTCATTTGTGCTGGGATGCTTGCATTGAAACCAGGCTGCCCATGGACACCCCCGATACTACACACCCGTCCCCGGACCCTAAAAAATTTAGGGACCCTGAGCTTTTTGTAATGTAATAAACTTCAGAGTCTCACTATTTTTAATGTAATAGGGAATCTTCATTTTTATTACATGTGGTACATGGAACTACGTGTCATTACCGATAGTACCCAGGACACTGAGAATCGAACTCAATCCATAGGACCCTAATTTTAACACATATAGTCCTAGGACCGTGAATTCAACTGCATGGGGCACTCACAACTAGTTACAACTCAGTCCGGACCCTCAAAATTAGGGACCCTGAGAGTTGTGTAATGTAATAAAATCAGAGTCCCACAATTTTAAGTGTCCTAGGACTCTTCTTTTTATTACCTATAGTCCATAGGACGGCGCGTGTTATTACGATCGTCCTGGGACACTGAAAATCAAAAACGTATTGTCTTTAGGACTCCTAAGTTCAAAACCCATGTTCATAAAGACTGTGAAACTCAAAACATACGTCCGACGGACTCTAAAAAGCTGGACTGGCTCGCTTCGTGACAACGGCGATGTGGATGGTTGCTATTGCTAATGTGAAGGGTATAAAATGCTTAAAGGTCCCAGGAAATACAAAATAGAATAGGTTTGTGTCAAGTCTACAAGGAGGGACCAGGAAGCATTCAATATTGGTTGGTGATGACATGATTAATTGAAATATTGATTTTAAGGGAGTAATAGAAAAGTCCCGGTGACTGGTGTGAATCTATTCAGACAACGACTGAAAATCAATAGTTTCACTAATGATTTCATGGAAGGTATTCTTTTGTGTGCCCTGTTATTGGAATGGAATATCCTGTAAAGATTTGGATAGGTTTATCATCTCATTTCTGGGACTTTAATGAAAAAGTAACTAGAAAATGTTTTTTTTTTTTTTTTTTTTTCATTAGGGGTAGGGGTATCATATAAAAGATAATCGGAGTTATATGTATATCTTAAGTGATTAAGAAGGGTACCATAAAATAATGATGTTTAGAGTCTATCTTGGCGAAAAAATTGCAAAATTTAAATTAAAAAAAAAATATTGCCGGACGAAATTAGGACAATATCGAAATGATCTCTACAAAAATAGGGTGCTTATTCTTTACATAATTTTGATTATTCGAGATGCTCATCTTATACGGAGCCGTGCAAACGAGATAGTAACTCGTTCAATGGAGATAGTATCTCGTTCAAACGAGATAAAAAAAAAAATTTCCATGACCCCTTACGAGCTCCGTAACAATCCGGGAAAAAAGCCAAATTAACCGAAATAGGACAAATCAAGATCAATCTAAATTAAAACTCGAACGTTCATGGGTTAAAACAAAACACAGCTTTATTGAAAAAACAACGGGAAAAGGCCAAAATTAACCAAAATCGTAAAAATCAACAATCTAAATTTAACTATTTCCCCAATGGCTCACTTGATAAGCAAGCACAAGAAAAAAAATGTAAAACTCCCGAAGTTCTGGGGTGTTGCCGCTGTCGCCGTTGCCCGTGTAAAACCATAGCTTCACACTCGATGTATACGCCATAACAACAATCCCAACTTTATTTTAAAAAACGGGAAAAGGCCAAAATAGCCCAAATAGTGTACAAATCAAGCTCAAAATAGTACAAAGCAAGCTCAATCTAAATTAAAACTCGAACGTTCATGGTTTAAAACTAAATTCCCAACTTTATTTTAAAAAAAAACAGAAAAGGCCAAAATTAGCCAAAAAATATCGGAAAAGGCCCAAATTAGCCAAATTAGTAGAAATCAAGCTAAAATAGAACATATCAAGCTAAAAATAATACAAATCAAGCTCAATCTAAATTAAACTCGTTTGTGGTTTAAAACAACTTTATTGAAGAAAAACATTGGGAAATGCCAAAATCGTAAAAAAAAAACACAACTAAATTTAAACTCAAATGTTCAGGGTTTTCTTATCATGTTCATATTTAAATTGAAATAACTATATTTGTTCTTATTCGACAACGGTACAACCCAAGTACAGCTTCGCGCTGTCGCCGTTGCCTGGGTTTTTGAAATGGTTTGCCTTCGCGCTATCGCCGTTGCCTGGGTTTATAAAAAGGTTTGGCTTCCGCGGCGGATAATGTGGTAGGGTATTCTAAAGTGTAGCCAATTGACATATCCTCTATATAATCCATCACGGCCCCCACATACTCGTCTGGTCGAATAAGGCTCAAACAAAGACCAGGCCAGACTGTCCGGGGGGGCACCAAATATCATCTTCGAGCTGGGAACCATATCTTGTTCAAAACAAGTTCTGCAAAATAATTACAATCATCCTGCAGGTAAGTCTACCTTTGTATAATTAACAATTATTTTCCATAACTTGTTCATCGAAGATAAGGTCTTAACATCTGTAGAATTCAAAGCCCGCTCATTGACAGTATGGCCTGTGAAAAAAACTCTTTATGCAGAGTAGGCCTGTTATAGAACCTATGAAACGATAGCATTACCCCAGTCAGCTTGCATGAGGATATCTGGTACAGAAACAGCTTGCTGGCATGCAGCAGAAGTGGAAGCCGATCTAGTAGAATGCGACCTAAAGATTGAGGTAGCTCTTGCTACTTATGAGGATGAATATATGAAATACAGAATTGCCTGCCTTTCCTTACAGACTTGGTTGCCTTCAGGCAAACACGGACACGTCGAACTTTGCGAAATTCAAGTAGATCAATCTCATTCATACCACGACCAGGGCGGGTAAACCTTGCAGGCTTTGTGACCAAAGGATGATAACGCTTGAATTCTATTCATAACATCAAGATTGAGCGAAACAATAGCATCTCCTCTGTCAGCCGACACTAATGCCAGCAAAAATAGCAGCTTTCCACGTAAAAGCTTTAACGGCAGATTCCCATTAAGCGGAAGATCCTTAAGATAACATAATACAGTGCTGACCAGCTCAGTCAGAAAATAGCGTGGTATTGACGAACGCTTATTAAAAAGATGTAAACAAGCCTTCACAAGGCTTTATCCAGTAATGATGAAAATTGCGTTGCATCGGCGGACGCTTATTAAAGATGCCTTTCATAAGGCGTTTATCCAGTAATGATTTCCAACTGGCGCACTATCAATTGGCAATTGAGACATAGATATAACCGAACGATATGTATTCACGGTAGCTTCATTCGGTATTCATTCCTGCGGGAGCTGACTGCGGACACAAACCATCCTGCCAGGATCAGAACTCAGAAGAGGAATACACTCCCCTCAAGTGCAACGGAAGATTGTGAACGATATGTATTCACGGTGGAATAAGAGAGGGCTTCTTAAACAAAGATGATAGAAATAATGAGGTATCCGCTATAGAAGCACGAAGGGGATTAACTTTCCTTGCACAGCAGCAGCGAACCCACACTTTTCGTGCTCCTGCATGCCGTAGTCGGATACCATCTCTTCACGATACGAGATTAAGATCGGCAGCTTTATTTGGAATTCATTCCTGCGCAGCTGTCTGCTAAAACAAGCCATCCTGCTAGGATCATGGATCTCTGAAGAGGGAGCTCTCCCTCCGAGTGCAACAGTAGAAGAAGAAGATTGTGATCTTGTGGCAATAACACTGGTTTGCAAACTAACATTCTCAACAAATTTGGATACCAGGCTTGGACCTACCAAACTGGTGCTATTATTAATATAAGGACTTGATCGTAGTCCACTTTCTCGAGAACGCCGTTGATCAGCCAAAATGGAGGAAATGCGTATGCCCTTAGATTTCCCCATTGAATTGTAAAAGCATTTACCTCCAAGCCAGAGGGTCTGATTTCCAGAACACAAACCGCTGAGTTTGTGCATTAAACCCTGTCACAACAGGCTACTTCAGAAAAGAAATTCAATTTCTTTGCGAGCTTCAGATAAACATTGCATTAAAGACACCATCAAGGTTGTCGTTGAAATTTCCAGACAGACTGTCTGTCCTTGAATTTTATTGTCCTGAGATGGGTCACGGAGGTCAATCGGGATATGAACAACAATAGTGCTTGAATTATCGAACTCGCTTATTCCATAATGTAAAGGTGGTGCAACGTTTCCTCAGGCCTTTGCTTTTGTTGCACCTCCTCCATCTTGTCTTTTTAAATTATATTGTTTTTATATATTATTATTGTTTTGATGAAAATAAATTGATTATGATTATGATTATATTGAATCCCAACGAGGCGAGAAGTTGAACGGCGAATTTCGTAAGACGACAGCTTTCTGTTGCTGACGAAGCTATTAAAATGCTTGAAAAACAATGAACTGATTTCGATGACGCAGATTAATTACTTGAGCGTTAATCTCCCGTCCTTTTCGGGACCAAAAGGAGGCGCGAAACGAACTGATTTCTGCAAAACTTTGCCAACTGAAAACGCCTCTTGTTAACAACTTGTCTATCACTGCTTGCATAATGAACTCCTGGTGTCGATTTGTCGCAAATGCGACTGGAGCAAACTTTGCTGAGGTGAACGTAAAAACTCCACACTATAACCTTATTGTCTGTGAAATGAATGGGATATGCTGTAATCACTTTACAGCTGTTTACATACAAGCTTAGAGCTCGTGCTGAAACATCTGATACTGAGGTTCCCCCAATTCCTGTTGGGGCGGTTTTTTTACGGAAAGGGTGTCATAACTTGAACGAAATCCACGCCGTGAATTTCCAGCACTTGCCTTCGAACCAGCATTCTTATGCTGAGAGTATTGACAGCCACTAGCATATTTGTCTGACCTAGATCCCCGTCCAGGCTGGATGAAATTCTTGCGAACATGAATATTAGTCACAGGTTTGCGATCATTCGCCTTCTTTTCAGCATCTGTGCCAAGGAGATTGTCAGTAATCTCAACCTCTCGGTTGAAAATATCCCTGTAGTTCGGGTCAACATGTGGGCCTAATAACCCCGGCGCTGAAGTAAAATGCTACATATTCTGGAATCTCTTTGCATATAAAGCTTAGTACCAGCAGCATTGGGAACAATTCCCGGATGTTTATATTCCGCCCTCATCACATCCAACTTTTCCTTCTTTAACTTGGTATTGCAAGCTTTCTTGCATGTAACTGCCCAGTAGGCTGACACAGGCGACCCAACTCGCCACTAGCGTTATACTGAGAAAGAACTTTGATACGAATATGCAAAGCCGGGGCAAATAAGTCGGAAAAGGATACGGTAACCTGCGTGACCGAGAGACATTTCCACTCTTGTCAGACGGAGATGGCGGAGGTTTAGAAACTGTAGCCGGAGCCGACCTTTTCGGCTTCCTAGAAGGCGCAATCTCTGGCGATACAAGAGACGACTTGCGTTTCCCCGGAGAACACTGACTTTTCCCAGGTTAACTGGCTTCTTCCCGGGCTCATCCCTCGCCATAGCAAAACAATAATAATCCACACAGTAGAAAGGGCGAAGAAACAACACTCCAAAGATATATATCCAATAGTATAAATCCAATGGTATAAATCCAAAGAATGCAGTAGAAATGGAGAAACAACACTCCAGTATATAAATCCAATTGGGTCTGAAAAGCACACTAGCAGGGATTGGTACATTTTGTGACCCCACTTTATCTGCTTCCAGTTGAATTCAGCAGCCTTGACGGAATAAAGTACAGTATTCCCTGCACTTTATTCCGTCAAGGCTGCTTAATTCAACTGGGAGCAGACAAAGTGGGGTCACAAAATGTACCAACCCCACTAGCAGTCCATGCACAACGCTTTGGTTTCCAGTTGAATGCACGTGTACAAAGCACTATAGAAATTATTCCCGCGCTGAGCGAAGAACACACACAACACACGACGTCGTTGGGGCTTATTTCGACAAAGACGAGTCTGTCTGTCTGTCTTTCTTTCTTTCTTTCTTTGAATGAATGGCGCCTTCAGCAACTCATGCTATTTGCGCCAGTAGCATTATATCAGTTGAATAATTGGTAAGCTTCACAGACTTTCATGTGGTAATCTTTGCATTGTGGACGTTCGCAAAGGGCAGTTGAAAAGCACCGCATACACTGTTTGAGCAAGTCGGGATCTGTTACTTGGGAGCAAAGTAGATCTTTAGTGGCGTCTTCAAGTACGATGTAAATAAATCCGCGTCATCATCATCATCACCATCATCCTGGTCACTAACCATATGCGTCGACTCACTGTGATCGGATTCCGTATCACAAGTACTAACGATCTCTTCTCGAGCGAAGGATTGGTGTATATCCATATCCTTTTCCACCACCTCTGGTAACGCATCCAGATCATACGCCTGAGCTGGCACATTGTCCTGGTCACTCCAAGATTTTGTGTCAGCATCTGGATTAGGCTTGGGAATTGTGCCGGCTTTCTTCCTGGCCAACCATGCGGCCTTTTATCTCGTCTCTTGGTAGAAGGGGACTTCCGCGACTTTTGCTCTTCTTCTCGTTCTTCACGGTGCGGAGTGATGTAGTCGCAGTTCCCGTAGCAACTGCAGTGGTGGTTTCCGACTGCATCTGCGTAGGTGAAACTGGATCACCTCTCTTAGTTTTCCATACGATGTTCAGAAGAAATGCGCTACCTTGACATTTTATAGTAAATATCGGTTCACTGGTTACACCAAGATCTGTATAACATTAGAAAGACGTGTTCGAAGTACAGGGAAAATCATTGGAGTATCCATAATTTTCCGAGACCGGATACCATGGATACCAATCCACGTCCTCACTCAATCAAAACCAGTGACGAACTCCTCTAACCTCAAGTCTTGGCTCAAGACGAGTATGTGGGGGCCGTGATGGATTATATAGAGGAGTTTGGACTGTTCCATTCTTCATTTCTTTCAACGAGAAGGGATGTTTGGTGTCGGAGGGGCAAATCATAGGCAAAAATACAGATGTTAAGACCTTATCTTCGAGAAACAAGTTATGCAAAATAATTATGGCTATTTCCGAAAACCAAAGACAAATTGCTGTTGCGCAAAGTTAATCAAATCATAACATTACAATTCAGTACTTTTGATATTTCCTCCACCTCTTTGGATGCACACACCTGCCTTCCTCAGCATACCGTTCACAGCTCTTCTGATTAGGCTCTGTCCTGTCTGACAATATCAACCTTTGCCGTGATTGTACGCTGAAGCTCATTAAAAAGGTCCATGGACACGGCTGAGTAGACATTTCTTAATTTCTTACTTTTTCGTACCTCAACAGACTCTGATCACATCTCAACGCAGATTTTTAAAAGTGAACATCGGGAAAGTGTTAAATTTCAAGGAAAGATATACCCAATCGGACAGGGGCTTCTCCTGTTTTCACGAACGCGTCGCAAGATGCTGGAGTTGGTTTTGTCAGAGTAACAGTGGGGCAATCTACACGGCAGCGCAGATCCAGATCGGATCCGTTTCCCCGAGATCCAGATCACGCGAGACCGTTTAAGAACTCTACACGGCGCAGTGAGTGCGAAAGTACGGCGACCTTTCGAAGCGTAAAGTGTACGAATGCTACGCGTAACTTACGGCGTAACCTGGTGATCGAGGAATACTTTAATCGCGTACTTTTAGGTTACGCGTAAAGTGCAGCGACACCAACCAAGCGTGTACACACAATGTACGTGTTGCAGATCTGGATCAAGTTTGGCCGTTGCCCGTGTAGACGCAACTGGATACGAGATCTGGATCCGATCTGGATCCGCGCTGCCGTGTAGATTGCCCCAAAGACGCACACCCCCGAAACGCACGTGTACCAGCTATAACCAAAACAAAAACAAACCACTCGATCGATACGACGCTAGGCCAGGCCATGTGAAATTTAAAGAAGTTCACGCTTTTGGTATAGTCAATGTATTGTGTCTAGAAAATACAACAAACTTACCTGCATTTCCTCGAAGTTAAGTCTTCTTCTCTTTACAGTAGTAAGGTCACCGTGGAGAAGAGTTTTTACCCCGTTTTTCTTATCACACGCCGGTGCAAGATTGTCAGAAGGCATATACACGCGGAATTTACCAGAAATTTTCGTAAATCGTCATTGTTTTTAGCCAATATGTAATGTGTAGAGGGTCTGCTAATATCTAATATTAAATTTGATTATTTTTAATCAAACTTTAAAATGAAAATTAACGTGCAAGAATGAAAATCCATGTATTTAAAAAATATTCCGACAGCTATTTTCTAAAAGTGGTCTTAACATTCTTACTAAGTTTTGAATATTACGACCATGGTATTTTAAAAATATATTAAAAATATGACGTTGACGATCCTATCATGCGATTTTCTTTTTGTTAGGCCATTTTTCTTGACATGAAATCAAGGTTCAAAAGTAGACAAGATTCACCATAATTTAACGGTATTCATGTTTCCCCTAAGCACTCTATATGCCTAAAGCACACAAAAACAAACGAACAAAAAGGCGCACGCGCAGTCGTGCATTACGTGCCATTACGCAGCACACGCTGTACACACACACATAAAACTTGTACGCACGCATTTCTGCTTTTCGGGCAATCCAAACAGGCGTGCACGATGACGATCATGACGCGTATTGTTACTCTGACGTCACTTCCGGGTCATCGCAGCCAGCGCGATAATCACTTTCGTTTTGGAATTCCCCTTCAAAACTTGTCTGAAACCCCATGATGTTATGCCTAATTTTTATCAAATCTACGGTTTCTCAAATACTGCTTCATGCAGATTTTACATTGTTACCGATACATACTGTGAATGAAACTGTTTTTGGGAGGTATTATAAGTATTTTTAAAGCATGTCCATGGACCTTTAAGGTCTGCTGAAGGAGTCATAAAAAACTACCCTGGATTTGAGGTGTCCCCACAAGAAAAAATCTAACGGAGTCAGATCAGGAGATCGTAGTGGCCACTCGATTTGATGGTTCAGGGCAATAACACGATCTCCAAATAACTCAGCAAGGCGATCTGTCACAGTTCGTCTTCTGTGGGGAGGCGCACCATCTTGTGCCCACCACGCTCGTTGAAATTGGCCATTTCGCTGCAGCTGAAAACGAGGAATATTCTGTTCAATGAAGGGAACAACATCTTCATTGATCACCTGGAGGTATCGATCCCCATTGATGTTCTGTCTGAAGAAGACGGGTCCAATGAGCGTTCCATTGCCAACTAACCCAACCCAAACTGTCAACTTGGTTCTTTCATCGCTCCGATGATACGCAAATTCAAGCGGCGGCTGCCCAACAATACCCATGATTCGAACCCATGATTGTTTTGCACAACCGCATTTGTGCTCGGGGTACAAAAACAGTCAGAAAATCGTTATTGATTGTCATACATGACTGATTTTGAGACTGTGGATTGAAAAGATACCAATATACATGAAACTCAAATAAAACTGACCAAATACTACAAACATTCTACATTATGATACTTTCAAAACTGTTCTTTTTGATACGCCCTGTATAACCCAATGCATTAAAAAACACGTTTTCTTCTACACGTTTTGACTGTTACAAAATTAAGCAGAAAAATGTCTGATGATATATATAGTGTTCCCTACTGTCAAAACCATCTATAGTAGATTTCAAATTACGTGAGACTCCTTGCATATCCGGACGCGTGTGACATTGATATGGTGTTCAATCCCCGGCCATGCAGAGACTAGGCCTTTGTTGCCATTACAAAACATTATGACCATGGTACAAAGTTCCTGTACAGAACCGGTGTGAAAGCAACTATAGTCCGGCGGGAGCCATAGTCCGGGCTCCATCGACGATAACGGAATAAAGCGTGAAACTAACGTTGCGTAAAGAGTCAACTGAATTGAGTGCCCTATTCCTTACCGTTGTAGCCGGACTGTGAGTACGCCGGACTATAATTACTTCTACACCGGCTTTCAGGAAACTGATGCATTCAGTTATACAATGGTCTGTTAATGATTGAAGGACTTATGCCATTGTTGTCCAGGATGTCAAATCCGTTTGCGCTAATCTCTTAATACAAGGTAGGCCCATTTTTGATGACTTAATTGTGTTATGTGTGCATCGATATAAGAATGCATTATTTCTCCAATGCTGTGATAAGGAATGAATGATATTTTGCAGTGTCAAAAGTAAGTTATGTTCAAATAACAACGTTTAATGAAATAAATGCTGGTGTTTTCATCCTGATACTTCAATTGAAACAGCCATCTATCTTAGATGTGAAATAATGTATTTTAGGTCAACATTTATTTACAAGCTACCTTACTATATATTGTATGAGCATCAAACTTTTTTACCCGTGGCCATTAAAATAATTCCTAAAACTTTTAATGAGGTCTCACCTATTTTGAAATCTACTATATAAACATTCTAAAATTTTTCCATGACATAAGGGGAATTGTGGGGGTTCTGAAGGATAGGATAAGAGGGAGACGTTGTCAGGGGCTACACATAAAAGGTATAGTTCGGGGGGAGATAGGGGGAGAAAGGGGGGAGAAAGGGGGGAGAAAGGGGGGAGAAAGGGGGGAGAAAGGGGGGAGAAAGGGGGGAGAAAGCCCATCCAGGGTGGCTGAATGACGCAGGGCCGGGCGGCGCCCGTCCTGCGCATTAATCCAGGGTGGCTGAATGACGCAGGGCCGGGCGGCGCCCGTCCTGCGCATTAATCCAGGGTGGCTGAATGACGCAGGGCCGGGCGGCGCCCGTCCTGCGCATTAATCCAGGGTGGCTGAATGACGCAGGGCCGGGCGGCGCCCGTCCTGCGCATTAATCCAGGGTGGCTGAATGACGCAGGGCCGGGCGGATGACACAAATTACTTTTTTACTCCTGGAATAATTTGATTATTAATTTAGACTGGAATAATTTGATTATTAGATTTAGAGCAGTTCAAACGCCTAAGTAACTTTACCCCCTCTCCCAGGGGCACACCCAACAGCGGGTCTCCGGCAGGCATTCATATTTGCAAAAGTTAAATTTTTCTCTGAATTTTTCCGTGTTCAGATATTGTTATCTCGTTCATTTGATCAAAACCTTCTGGACTACATGTCTATATGTATGTTGTCTATCTAAATAAGTATTTGTCATCATCGCAGCATGAGTCAAAAATGAAACGGAATATATTAAATTTTCAACCTAAGCAATTAGTGTGTATTAATATTTGCCTTTGTTAATAGATTGTTTGGAAGAATCCTAGAATATGTATAATATTAACAGTGAAAAATGGCAATATTGATATATATATAGGAACAGGTGAAATTAAAACTTGCCCTATATCATTATGACTGATTCTGATAAGACTATTTGATTACAAACTACCACTTAAAGAGACACTGGCACATTTGAAAAATAGTGCGCCCTCAAGATTTTTCAAAATTGATATTTTTGCATGGTTGTAAGGCTTTTTTATACATTAGCCCTCACCTGGAATGATTAAGCCCAAATCAGCGCGCTTATGGGTAAACCGAACGATTTATAATTAATGTCGCCGGCCACATTAATTCAGCAGACGACGCGTCGTCTGCTGAATTAATGCAGAAATGACGTTAACACAAGAACGCACACGCCAGAGTTGTTTCCCACGGCATGCACCTTGTTTGACTGGTCTGTGACCTTTGGGGTTTTAATATCAATGAGTACGAGTCTATGATATTCATGTAATAGACACATTTGTTGATTAAAGTTAAGACAAACTTAAACGTTAGCCTACAGATTACCTGGATGTCTTTAGCCTCTTATTAATGTCCCTATCTGTTTTGGGGTATATTCTTTTTACATGCAAAATATATCTCTATTCTCCCAATGGCCTAGACTATTTTGCGAGCAAATTAATTTTTTTCTGAAAATGTGCCAGTGCCGCTTTAAAGGCAGTCTATCACGTTGTTTGGTTGTAGCGCCGCCACTCGGTGGTTTGCTGTCCACAGGGGTTAGGACATGCCAACCTAACAGCAAAAGCGAATTCAAATCGGCATCAAATCCGGCGTAACCCGAGTGCTAGTCTTTTTCAAAAACTTAACGGTAGGAGGGCGCTCTTACGCATACGAACGGTCACGAATATTTAAATCTAAATGACCGATATTGGAAATTGCGCTATTTTGCACCGAGGTTAATCCACTAACCTCGACGGATTTTGAAGTCAATAATTTATTCCAAAACTATGATATTACTAAGATGTATTTAACTAAGGTTTAAGAGGCGATTTTGTAATGTAACTGAGACAGAAATTGCCATAGTAAATGCACGTAGAAGCCCCAATGCCCAAATCCAGCAGGTCGTGTCCTACCCCCCGGCTGTCCAGATAGGCCCTGTTCTCCATACGTCATCGGACTTAGCAGAACTGGTTGATCTGTGCCCACTGCATTATGGGACCGTTCTTATGTCTCTTTGCTGTCGAAGCTCTGACAATATTCCCAACCGCGGAAGCTCCAAACGGAGTGTGATGAACGACCGTGAAAATTGGTTACGGGAATCGACAGGCTGCCGCAGTCAAACCCATGATATACCTCCAGTCGCAGCGAGCGATTTCTGTTCTTGAGTATGCGCAGTACTTGATCTTGGGTCAAAATCCGGTGTTGCGCACGCCAATCGCTCGCTGCGACTGGAAGTATAATAGCACAGTCGTGAGAGCGATGAAAGGCCATCAGCTGGAATTAATTCCTCGGTCGACAATTTTGGTACTGTCGGATGCAGCTTTTAATTGTCTATCACATATCTAAAATCGGCCAAAATCGGCTTTGGGGAAATTGTTTTATGAGCAACTAAAGATTGTACTTTTTTTGTAAAATAGCGGCAACATAATATCTAAAACCAAGGTCAATTAAACGGTGACGCGTACAATGCAACGTGAGTTCGCCGCTTGAAACGCTAATAATGCCGGGGCGTCCACCATTTGCGCTTGCTGCGTTTATGGAGACTGGCGCATTCACACTAATTTCATCTGACTGATATTCATACACGCTGTGGCTTTCGTATATCATTGACAGTGCGTGGGGGCAATAATAATGAGTTTTCTTATATTGTAACCGAACCTTTTCCGACGGGTGCCAACGAGAATCCTAAGGGGTATGGTAGTGGGGCGTTGACAATGACGCATTAAGAACGGACGACAAAACACACCTTTATCTTTTCTCAATGTCAATGAAGTGGTACTTGTTTTCTTATTTCTAAGTAAACTACGTCACACCGTCTTCACTCCTCTATTCTTATAACTCTTCCCCTGATCAAAACAATGTTTGTTCTTCAGTTGTATAAGACTACGCGTAATACGCGTACACCTACTTAGAATAATTATCTTATTGTGATTGGTTAATTACGTGATACGCTTGGTACGCAGCGCACGTCAAAACAAGTGCCGAATGCTGCCGCGACTAAAGGTCATTTACGCTAAGGTGGCGCAAGGAGAAACGCGTTCGCGCAGAGAGGGGCGCAGCACATTCGGGAGGAAAACTTCCTTCCTCTCAGAAAAGAGGGAGGGAAGAAAAGCTCCTCCTAAAAGATCCGGACAGGTAACGCAATTGTCCGCGCTCTACAATCATGTAATTAACATCGCTTTACATTCCCTTTTCTTGAGATAAAGAATCAAGCATATAGTAACAAAAGTGTTTGTTACACTATCCCCACCTGAGTTTGAACACTCCTGGGTTCAAAGATGATAACTCAAGACTGATCCAACTCACATGCACTTGATAGTGCAACAAGCATGCATAAAAGTAATAAATGGAAATTCAACTAAACTTAATTACAAAATTTCATATTCAAATAGGCTTTACAAAATGTATGGTACTCACATTTACACATACGTGAGTTCAAATTAATTCGCCTCCTCGCAAGCTCACGACTATTTACATGACTAATATCAAAGGATATTCGTCCTAGCATCCTGTATGTAACTTCCCAAGGTGCGGCGTCATGGGTTCAAGTGTGCGTGCGTGCGTGTGTGTGTGTGTGTGTATGTATGTGTGTGTGTGTATGTTTCAAACCTATAAAATCTTAAGTTAATACAAATACAAAAATGCGCCGTATACCTTGTCATGCATGGATACCACTATACTACATTATAAATTATCAGTTCCATATTATTGTAATCCATCTCTTAACGTGTGTGCGAAAGTCCTTTTGTTTTTGTTTTTTCACTTCATTTCACGAAGTTTTCAGTATGCAACTTTAAATTTAAAGAAGTTAGCGCAAAACGAATTTTAATCAGATATACATCCTATTTTTACAAATCTTTACGCGTGCTATGTTTTCAATTATCAAATATAAGCCTGTCCTAATGCATAAGCATATCAAATTAGTTCTCATGTCCCACCTGATTCTACCACGTGCTCAAACTGACCGTAAAATGTTCATCAATAAGTCCGAGCCATATAGCTTACAATTTCTTTACATTTGACATTTGAACCTTAAATTTCATGTACCAGGATTACCATTCTGACTGTCCTTAAAGGTCCAGGACATGCGTTAAAACATACTTATAATACCACCAAAAAATGGTTTTCCTTCATAGATGTATGTATCATGTAAAATCTGCAGAAGCGATTGAGAAACCGTATATTTGATAAAAATTGGGCATAATTCACGTGGGTTGGACAAGCTTTCAAAGGAAATTACAATAATTAAAGGGATATCGCGCTGGCAACGTGACCCCATAAGTGACTCCGAGTCACAAATACGCGAATCGCGTCATTATCTGTCTCGTGTAACGGACGTGCGCGTAGCCCTGTTTTCTTGCATACGGACACAGTTGACTTCTCGGATATCGTCGTACGTGTTGTATCATTTGGCGTCCATTGGTGTCTTGATTTGATGCCTTAAAATACGATTATAATGTGTTCTGTAATGTCGAAGGCTGCACCAGCGGTGACTGTAACGACAAGGAAATCAGAACAGAATAGCTTTCTTCAAGTTCCCGGAACAAAGAAACCGACAAGGAGAGATATTTGGAGTGTGCGGTGCGGTTAGCCCCTGTGAGCTTTGTTACAACTTGTTACACTGACGTCATTAAACACGGGGGAAATCCAACTCCATCATCTTGATACTCGTTCGCGAAACAGGAGACGGCCCTGTCATTTTTGGTATATTTATCCTTGAAATTTACAACTTTCCCGATGTGTCCTTTTAAAAATCTGGTTGCGATATGATCAGATACTGTTGAGGTACTAAAAAGTAAGAATTAAGAAATGTCCTACCTCAGGCCGTGTCCCATGGACTCTTTAAAGGTTTGATATTCAGCTTACAAGCGGTTTTAACATTTCACAGAGTTCAAGAATACATGAGAAATCAATGTTTCATTGCTCCGTCTGTTTGTCTATATAAAAAAAAAGTGAGCAACAGGTGAAGCCTACACCTATTCACAATTCATGATTCGGACTGGAAGTGTTCACAACACATATTTCTTTACGTATTCTGTGGTTTAGTATTTTTTATAACAAGAATCCCGTAGGGGGGTTGACCTCAAAACGTTAATTCACCCAATGACTCTGTCATAAAGAGTGGAACACTTGACAAACAATTTTGTCATCATCAATATTTTACACCAATCAATCATATTTTTACTTTGTTAACATCCATTTGATATCGACATTCCACAATAATACTAATTCAATCCCATTTTCAGTCACACAATAGCACTTTGTAACGATCACACATAAATTTACACTGTTGGGATTTGTCCCCTAAAGACCGTTTATCTAGAATCCGTTACGTCTATAGTTTAATTTCAAATTAAACCTCCGGCACGGCACGTAATTAATACGGCTACAGTGAACACGCGTAACGTGCCATCTAGTGTATGTTTGAATCATCACGTACACAATAAAACTGCGTTATAAGACATTAGAAACTATAAAAGACATGCCAGTTGGGCAAGTTAGTTACAATTTATTTTTTTATATCCATGAACTTTTTGTGAAATGGCTATGTTTACACGAGCATTGAAAGGGTCGCCCCGTGTCACCTCCCAATGTCGTTCTTCTTCGCGAGGGGACTTCTTCCAGGACGTTACAAAAGTCCTCTCCCATCCAGCGAGAGAAGGTGGCTCGAGTGGCCTTTGCCACAAGTTGTTTTGCAGAGCCTCCTCACCTCAGCATCCCCAACCACTAGTCGTCCATCATTTTCTTTGATGATTCTGGTGGCGATGTCGTCCGGAGGTCTTGCGCACGTCCTGATTTGAGAGGGGCCTTCTCTTCTTACACGCGTGTACCAGGTACAGGATGCACCGTACCGGTCAACGTATTCGGCCCATGTCGCCGTCTGGGAATTGGCCCTCATTCCTTCCCATCTCTCGCAGGGCAATGACAGTTTGGGCTGCCCATATTGTTGTCTGGTAGGAGTTCGCCCACCCTAGTGGGGGCCAATACATGTCGACGTGGAATGGGCAGTTTTGCACCTTTTCTGACACGGTCTCCCAACTCCGTTTTCCCCAGGCAACAGTGGGTAACATCCATAGGTGGCGACCCTCTTTCTTGATGGCATGTCGTTTGATTAGACTTTGGAATAGATGATGGTTGGTTTGTTGCAACGAACGTCCGGTGCCGACTCGGCCTTGGTTGGTTCCTACTGCAACTAGCGTCAGTGGGGGGGGGGTGTGGGTCTGGGTGGTCGGCTGGTTGACAACGTGATCCTGTGTGAGAGTTTGTCCCGCAAGATATCACTTCGATGGATGCCTAGCATGTCCGGTAGAATGCGTCTCCAGATGGTGAGCATGTCTTCATCCTGCAGACTCCTTGAGAAGAATTAATCTCGACTCTGACTCTCTTCTTCTGGCTGTTAATGCGCGAAAGCCAAAGTAAAGTCCTTTGGCGGACGTTCCTCCGAAAGACGTCTTCAGGCCAATCTGGTAAAGGCCTTGTTTGCCAAAGTCCCATATAGAGCATCTATACAGGCGCTCTTCCTTCTTCCAACTGGATATCATGAACCTGGATTTCATTTGCAGAAAGCCTTCAAAGATGGTGGGTATTCATGAAGCTGTCGTGTATGACCACGATCAACTTCTTCTCATTGAAGGTCTGTATCGGGTAGCTTACTCCTTTGACAACAAGGCGTCGGGTTGATTCACTAATTTCACTATTTCTGGTGAGGAGTTGAATTTAAGTGATTGTTTTTATCATCGTTGTACTCTGCCAAAGTTAGGTTGGCGGTCCACGACCGTGTATCTCTGAAGTTAACATGGTAAGTTGTTTCGGTGTTCCTTCGGCTCGTTCCCCATTTTCTGCTGCTCCTTCTTGTCAATGGAGTCACCTCTCCAGATATTGAGATGGTATCTGATTATCTTCGGATGGCTTGGAGCGTTGATTCTCCCTCCACCTGTCCAGAGCTCTTGCGACTACACTCTCTTCTTCTGGTTTGTTTTTGATGGATGTTCGCCAGACGAACTTGGTGTTGTGGCTAGATCGCCTCGACGATGGTTTTTCAGGGTGGTACTTCTTTAGGTGTCTGGTCAAGTTTGCGGGTCGAGAGACTCTCGGACTGCTTCACAATCTGGCATACAGTTTCCATTGGCCTGTGTTAAGTGTCCAATATGGCTGCCTTATCCTGGTGTGGGTGAAGGCGACGAAGTCACATCTGACCCTGGCCACGGCCGTGCATCTAGGTTGACCGTCCTTCTGTGTTTCTTTTAAGCACGTGGCCTAGTCGACGCCTATTGCCTGAAAGACACAATGGGAAGGAGAGTCTTAGCAAGAGGATACTCGTGGATTCGTCTGATTCAGACAAGCTTGGGAAGTTTGCTATTTCGAGCAAGATGAAGATTAGATCGGTGCACGACTGCTTATGGAGAACCTACTTTCTACATTTTTTTTTTTTACGGCAATTACTATCTTATTCAAAATGGAGTGAAAGCAAATTCACGATACTACAGAGTACAGGGACTCGAGTTTTACCAAGAGTCTCACATTGAAAAATGGCAGGACGTTATTTTTTGTGTTTTTTTAAACCTGAACTTCATGACTTGTGGTAAACTTATTGTTCAACAGGAGGGTGTATTTAACCAACACTTCATGTAGTTGTTCAACCCACCGCAACCTCAGAAGCCGCAGTGTCCCACAAGGCAATGGAAATTACGTTAGGCCCTATGTTTAATGTCTTCTCTCTCTTTCTCTCCTCTTGTTTTTAATTATCATTTTGACCGAGTTTAATTCGGGTGTGCAGGAGATAATATATCTTCGGACCCAAGTGCCCACTACGGTGAAGAACCGGGTACATCGATCCGACCGACTCCCCCCACGTAACCTCAGTTTTCACGCCCCATTAACGCGTCGTCCACGAAACCCGGACCATGGCTACGAATGGACGATATCTTCAATTTAGTACAGTAATTTAAATCACGGAGCCCGGACTACGGTTCCTGCGTGTGACTAATCTGCCTTTACACTAATAAAATAATCGGGATGGCAGTGAAGCAGTAAACTGAACTTAATCACAAAACTAGACTTCCCTGCACACTACTCTCATTGTATATCGTTGCGTGTATATACCTACAGTGGTGTTCGGATGCAGCCGTACGTCGCTTACAAGTCTATTTTCCTCTTCCGTGTAATGCAAATTCACCTTATTTCTGTCCTTTTGCTTCAAACATCTTAACACTCTTACTATATCTTACTATACTCACCGGGTCAACGTGATAAATTAATCAGGTAGCTAATTAAGAAGATTTTCTCTTTCTTGGATGACATCAACAACAAAATGGCGACCTAGTGTTTCGAATTTTCGTCGCTAAGTGAATAGCCGTAGAGGGCGCACCAAATCCCAGCGGGGGGTGGCCGCTATGCGTCAATGTTGCGACGTTAGTTAACATCTCACTTTCGGTAGTTAGTTTGACCAGCTAAATTATGGACAATATAATTAAAATTACCTGCAACCCTTTTTGCAATTAAACGTCTTTTCTCGTACTTTCCCCGTAGCATAAAGAGGTTTGAGGTTTATTTATTGTATTTACCGCAGGTTGATCAGTCCTTCGGGTGAAATACGCATCTGCCACTGGCCGTCCAGGCTTTCAAACTCACTCTATGACGACAGAAGTACGTTTAACTGTAAAATGGTATCTTTACTTAAAACAACTGCAGACATTTATTATATTTTATTGAACATTATTTTCTCTATTTTCTTTTGGGTGGGGGGGGGGGAGGGGAAGACTTTGTATGTACATTGTTGTGCTTACGACTGCTTAAACCAAGTAGGGGCCTGGTTGCCCACATATGGTTTCAGCCTGTTCAGATGAACTACCTTAGGATTTGCCCTGGGATTTTTCTGGATTTTGTAAAGTAGATCGTCTATTTTCTCTATGACCACAAAAGGTCCTTTCCATGATGAGGTTAGCTTTGGACACACGCCCCGTTTTCGCGATGGGTCCCACAACCAGATAGGTTGACCCTTGTTTAGTTCTGGTTTTCCTGCTTTCTGGTCGTAGTTCTGCTTTTGGTGTGTCGCTGCTTTTCCGAGGTTTTTACGAGCAACTTCATGAGCTTTTCGACTGATTGCCTGTGTATTTTCGACATACTCCTCGTACCCGGTGCTTTCACCATCTTCCTCAGCGGGAGTAGCAACTAATGCTGTCAGTGGAAGGCTGACCTCTCGTCCTAGCATCAATTGGTTCGGGGTGAACCCTGTACTCTCTTGTACTGATGCTCTATAGGCCATCATAACCAAAGGCAAGTGTTTGGTCACCACGTTTTCTGTTCCGTCCCTCTCGTACATGTCAGCATCGTTAGAAGAGTTCTGTTATATCTTTCGACAAGCCCATCACTAATTGGGGGGGTAATCCTGGGTGGTCCTTGTATTTTCTACCCGAGCATGCGCAGCAATATCTTGATAGAGGCGGGACTCGAAGTCGTATCCCTGACATCCGATTGATTTGTAGTGGCACTCCAAAACGACAGACGATCTCTTCCACTAATACGCAGGCCACGGTTTCAGCAGTTTGATCCGGTATAGCGAAAGCTTCGGTCCATTTACTGAAGTAATTCGGCAAATAATACTACTACTTGTTCCTTCGATCGGTTTGTGGGACAGAGAGTCCTAGAATGTCGACTGCCATTCTCTCCATGGTTTCGCCTACATGTATTGGCGGAGTTTGGCTCGAGAATGTTTTCGCTCTGTTTTCTCGGCTGCACACTTGTCACCACGAGACAGTACCTTCTTGTTCTACGTCTTTCAATCCGACCCAATAAAAGTTTTGACGAATTTTCATCATTGTCTTCATGGAGCCAAGATGTCCAGCTGTTGGAGCGTCATGAAATGGCCAGAGCACTTCTTGTGTTTTGCTTCTTGTACTACTAAGCTGCCAGTAGTATCTGTCAGTTTCTTCTTCTACCCATTTCCGGTACAGAACACCTCCATCAATTTCGTCGACTCACTGGCTCAGAGTGTTTTTAGCCGGCAGGAGTATGCTGAAATTTCTTGCCACTTGGTCGTTCTTTACCGTCTTCTAATGTTGGATGATGGTTCGATATCAGATCTGCTTCCTGTGCTGCTCTTATTTGCAGAGGATCCCATCCCTCTCCATCCCTGTCTTGGTCGGAACATCGATTTGGCGGTTCTTCTGTTTACTTCTTGTGACAATTCTAACAAGTTCTGTAGCCACTGCCGGTTTGCTGGGCGAGCCGAATTTTGTAGGTTCGGGTTCGTCTTTACGTCCGCATTGTGAACATGGTCGACGAGAAGTGCATCGGCAATTTATAGTGACCGCTTTCCTGGGCGATGTGTAGAGTGGATGTCGAACATCTGGTACTGTTCGATCCAGCGTGCCATTTGGCCTTCTGGCTCCTTTATGTTTTTAGCATAGTGGACTGCAGAATTGGTCTGTTCTTATTCTACTCGCCTGCCATAGAGGTAGTTGGAATCTTTTTAATTCTTGTGACGACAGTCAAGCATTTCTCTCGCGTTACCGTACTCTCTGTTCTGCTCGACTGAGAGACTTACTCATGTACGCAATCACTCTTTCCTTACCTTGTTGAACCTGTGACAATACAGCGCCTATGCTCTGTCTGAGGCATCAGTATCTAGAAAGGTATGACTTCTGGCCCTCGGGATATGCTAGTCTGGTGTCGTTGTTAAGCGCGTCTTGTCTTTAAGCATTTCAAATTGCTTTTTGGCATTCAGGTGTCCAACAGAATTTTGCTCCCTATTTCTGGTTAGTTTGTGAAGTGGTTTCGCGATTTCGAAAAGTGTCTAACAAACGCGCTATAATATCCTGCAGGCCTAGAAAACTTGGAACTTGTTTGACATCGGGATTGACAGGAACCGGCCATTCTTTCACTGCATCTATTTTGGAAGGGTCTGTTTTAACGCTGTTGGGTGTTATGGCGAGTGGCCTAAGCAATAGGACGTCCTTTTGGAAGAACGAACACTTGTCTGGGCGCAATTTTAAACCGGCCATATGCAGTCTGTCGAAAATATGCGACATCTCAGTACAAAAGCACATTTCAACTTTCTTCCCGAACATATTATGTCTCAATGAACACTAAGCATTCCTCCCATTGGAGGCCTTTAGTACTGTCTCCATAAGCCTCTCAAATGTGGCTGGCGCATTGATGAGTCCGAATGGCATGGTGTTTAAATGGTAGAGCCCATGAAGGGGTCGTAAAAGCCGTCTTCTCTTTGTCAGCAGGATCTTGCCCGTACCCGAACTTAAATCCCCTTGGGCAAATAACCATTTTGCAACCTGCTACCGGTCAAGAGTCATCGATTCGTGGAAGGAGGGACGCGTCTGTACAGAGCGTTCAATTTTCCGTAATCGATACCGAAGCGCCATTCGCCTTCTTTTGCGTATCAGTAACACTGGTTTATCCCCAAGACTTGAGCTAGGTTCATGATGTTCCTCTCTAACATCTTTTCTATCTCTTCACGTTCCTGCTGATCGTCGCTCTCATTGGCTGGCGTCTGGAGCCTGTTTAATTGGTGCCGCATTTCCGGTATTAATTTTGTGCTTTACTAAGTTGGTACATCCTAGGTCTGTCTTTGACTTGAGAAGATGTTGTGATAGTTGTTTACAAAATCACCATTGTTGTTTTTTTCTTGATCGGTCAATGTACAGAACTCGCATTCAGTAATCTTTTAAGTGGTCGGGGACGTCAGAGATTGGTGACGTTGATGTATCGTGGTTTTAGAGAGGTTGGAATGGTCTACACTTTTTCACTGGCGACTGGTGTTCGCTTGTACTAATGACCAAGTTGCTGTAGTAAATATGCTTCCTTAAAAGCGAACTACTAAGTACGGCGAAAGCATAAATCTAATGAGAACTCTACTGTGGCGAACACCCTCTGCGAGTGCGTGATTGATCGATGTATCGATTAATCGGAAACGACAGGCCAGCCAGTACGTGAAAACTGAGCGGCGGGACCGTTGTTTTATTGCGATTTTGGTTGTTAAACTTTAATTTTGCTACACTTCACATGTATGGGGATAGTCTAGACAGTGTGTGGAATGTGCTGATTCCGGTATTTATTGAGAATTCTACTTGTAGGCCCTGTTTTATTGCGGTAAGTTAAACAGTTGTGTATGTGGTGTCACACTAGCCTGGACTAGCTCATGAGCTGTGTCATGCAGTACTGTTGTGTGAGCTTCGCTGAACTGAACTTGCTGACAACTTGAAGTGCGACTTTATCTATTTTTTATTACTTGCTTAATATGAGGATGTGGGAGGAAGAAAATTTTCCTCTCAGCTTGACCTTGAAAACTATGTAACTATAGGAGTGAAAAGCCTTTCCTCTTAGTTAGGGTGTTCACCTGATGGGAGGGGAAAATTTTTCCTCCGGTTATGGGAGGTGAAATATTTTCCTCCGGTTGTGGGAGGTGAAATATTTTCCTCTCAAAATTGACATGTACTGGGAGGACAAAAATGTTCCTCCCAAATTACGGTTTTCGGGAGTTGAAAGATTTTACTCCCAAACGCTACTCGTGGGAGTAGACAAATTTTCCTCCTAACGCTACTTGTGGGAGTAGACAAATTTTCCTCCTAACGCTACTTGTGGGAGGAGATAAATTTTCCTCCTAACGCTACTTGTGGGAGGAGATAAATTTTCCTCCTAAACGCTATTTTATTCAAAGTGTTCAAATCGAAACTCAAATTTCGTGACTTTTTCACTTTCCACACAAAAGTGAAAATTTTGAAGGAATTTTCTTGTCTATTTTTTTTTTTTTTGAGTGAATTATTCAGCGCCTGTTCTTTCAAGTTTCAGTCTACACTGAAACAAGTCATACGCTGGAATAATGAAGTATTCTGTTGAGAATGAAGTTCTGCTTCACTATTTTTTTTTTATATATTTTTTTTAAAGAATTAAATCAACTGATGACCGTTGACCGAAAACTTAAAAATAATTCTTGACGAGGTCGAACTACCGCTGCCACCACTGTAACCGACCTTTCCGAGCGGGTGCCAAACGTGAAGCCTAAGGGGTATGGTAGCGTGGGGCTTGACAATGAAGCATTAAGAACGTGACGACAAAACACACCTTATCTTTTCTCAATGTCAATGAAGGTACTTGTTTTATTATTTCTAAGTAAGACTACGTTGCACACACGTCTTAACTCCTCTATTCTTATCACTACTTCCCCTGATCAAAACAGCGTTTGTTCTTCAGTTGTATAAGACTACGCGTAATACGCGTACACCTACTTAGAATAATTATCTTATTGTGATTGGTTAATTACGTGATACGCTTGGTACCGCAGCGCACGTCAAAACAAGTGCCGAATGCTGCCGCGACTAAAGGTCATTTACGCTAGGGTGGACGCAAGGAGAAACGCGTTCGCGCAGAAGAGGGGCGCAGACATCGGGAGGAAAATTCCCTTCCTTCAGAAAAGAGGAGGAAGAAAAGCTCCTCCCAAAAGATCCGGAACAAGTTAACGCAATTGTCGCGCTCTACGATCATGTAATTAACATCGCTTTACATTCCCTTTTCTGAGATAAAGAATCAGAATATATAACCAAAAGGTTGTTACAATATAAAGTTTTTTTCCAGCCTCTTAAAGCGGAATACCCGAGCTTTAGAAACATTAGGGTGACAGCAGAGGGTTTGTTGTTTTTGAAAATAGTGGTTTTTTTTTAAAAACACAAATTTTTGTTTTTGTTTTTAGTACGAAAAGTACTAATTCATTGTGAAATACAAAAAAGACAAGAAAGAAATAATGACATTTCAGAATTGCAATTAAACACCACATGTTAGTTACATATGACCAGACCTTACCAATTGCAATATCAACCCAATTAACCACGTCAAAATATCCCATCAAAAAATCATGTTTCTCTAAAGTGCATTCAATGAAATCTAGCAGACGTGTTTTGTTTTTGTTTATATCTATTAGGTTAGGGGCGACACCCTCCAGTGAGTACTTTAGCCACATAAGTTTACAATGTCAATTTGCCACGATCCCTCCTGATTCAGTTCAGTAATATTGACGCGCTGAATATCTCCCAGACTGCCGGACAGCACCACGCACCGAGTGGTGGATAAGTCGACATCGATAGGCTATATTTATATATATTTTTGGTGACCTGAATGCATAGTGTTTGCTCTGCACTCAACCCTATATATCAAAATATCTGCACCTTTCGTCAACTTTGTACAGACGATACTTAATTCTATCCTTTATCATATCTGAAATTCTGCAGACGGCTGCTGAAAGCCCAATAGACATAACGATGAAAGTCAGGACGTAAGTGTCCTGGTCAAGTGCCGTATTGGTGATGAAAGAATGTCATCAGGTGAAACATTTTGCGACGTTTTATCAGTTGTAGCACTGCATACACTACAGGCGCTGAAAAAGAGTTAGTGATCGTGGCTCTGTCCTGTTACATACACACCTATTATCTATTTTGAAAATATATACGCATTTTCGTAAGTCAGGTAACATTTTGTAAGGATTCGTTGGCACAGTTTGATATTCTATTGGTAAACTTTCCAATATACACAGCATCAAAACTGACATCAGTTTATATATGAAACCACAACATAATTGCTCCACTCAGCGTTTTCATGAGCAAATATAGTAGGGGTAGGAGGCTATGTAAACATCTATTTGACTGCTCTAAATATTTAACAATACCAGCAAAGCATGTTTTCTCATTTAATTATTTTCAGGCCTCTCTATACTGATTCCCCTTTCCTTTATTCATCGAGATCACGGGATAGGTAAACACGAACTTCGCTTTTTTTTAATCAACATAGTTACAATGTATTCGTACTGTTGGTCTACAAGTTTCTAACTGCATATCAACCTTAGCCATTGGTTTTTAACAACACAGCAGGGTGATTACCACAATTTGGTTTTCCTTATTAAACATCTGATTGCTTTAAAACCTGTCCAACCAAGGGGTTTCTGCTAAATCCACGTGTTCCAAGGGGGGGGGGGGGGGGGTTACCACCCCTTGATTTTCGTAATTAAGCGACAAAATAATTATCTTTTGGTATCAGTTGTAGTAACATATATCCTCACTCCAAATTGAAATACAAACATGTCAAGTTTTTAACATATGCGTCATAGTGGACGTCACAACTGAGAGCTTATTTTATGGCAAGTTGTAAGCAAATCGCCAAACTCAAGGTTTTCAACGTTTTTGCCATCATGCAAGCCACAAAATTGGTATTTATTAGACAGTGACAGGTGCCAAGAAAATACACCAGGTTATTACTCTAAAAATAAGGAAAAATACAGATATGTCATATTGCTTACAGTCGGCATCAAAGTACAATTTTCTGGCATTTACTAGTAAGAATAGGAATGGGAAACCCCCCCCCCCCACAGCTTCCGAATTAGACGGCGACCCCCTGCCACCTTGAGAGTGGGACAGCTAATTTGTTTCTGGGGTTTTTTTTTCGCTAAAATGACCGCAAAGGAGGAACTTACATTAAATCAATTTGGTACCACAGGACAGCTTATTTTTTTACAAACATTACCATTATGACGTCTCTACAGTGTTATAAGTAAGGGAAATTATGGAAATAGTAAGATATTTGGTTTGCATTTTGCAATTTTACTGGCTAAAAAAACATTAATCAATTAGGACAATGAAAAATGACAAAAGTTTGTTCAGCTTCCCGCGCGATTTAATTCGACTAAATTAGCTAATTAAATTGACGTAACTACACACGAGATTTTCTCGTTGAGTCAAACAAAGTCTTTATAAGTATTATGAGTATTCGTGTAAGTTTGGAAAATAATTAGGTAACGAGCGACTAGGACTTTGACAAAAAAAAAATGGGAGATGGTTTATTGGAACAATCTTAAAACACAACAAAGAGATCGCTTTACCAAAACCTAAAACGGCGTATCTAATAACTACATGGTATTTCCCGTTGGTGCAACAAAGTCGTATCACAGTTACGACTTTGTCCATGTATCTACGAGCATGCGACTTTGTTCAGTTGCAACAAAGTCGTATCCACTGGCGTAACCAGCTTTTTTTTTGGGGTGGGGGCACCATATATTTCAGGGAGGCCAGCATATATAAAATTTGTAGTTAGTATATTGGCCTATGAAAAATAACTAATTTTTCAGGGGGGGAAGGGGGGGGGGCAAGATTCCCCACGGGGGGGGGGGGGAAGTTCCCCCTTCCCCTCTGGTTACGCCAACGGTGTAGCTTATCACCAAAATATGCCTAATTAGCCTGATAACTCTGCAATAAAGTAAGATTTTTTTTCTTTTGTTTTTTTTTTTAAAAACAGTTTTGTTTTTATTTGATTTCTTTATTTATATTTTTTATTATTTTTTTTATTTGTTTCTTTGTCTGTAGACAACAGTATTCATCCTTAGACATAGTTGAGGAAGGAAACGAGTACCCCTTTGTAGCATTTGCTAATTGTTACCGAAACGAATATATAGAGTCAGAGATCGGGTCAGAGATACGTACTTTGGTTAAATGTACGAAAAAAAAATCACCCATTGCGTTAGGAGATGCTGAGAACACGTCAGTGGCTTTCGTAAAGTGAACTGTCCTGATTCCAATACGAATTGAATGAGCAGCCTCAGGCTTGTAGAAACAACAATATTGGAATTGAGAACATAATATGTGTCACTCACGCATAAGCCACTGCAATATATTTGACTAAGACCTTGTGTACCAAATTCCTAGAGCCGCTTAATACCAATGAATACAAACATTGTTCGATGGCATGCGGCAATATGACAAATGACAAACATCTGAAAATAAGATGATTACCAAACGCATAACAATACCATAATATTTTAACCCCTGTCTACTGAGCCAGTTTTTTGTACACAAACACCCCGTGAGGGATAACCACCTCCTTCGATTTTCTATTGAACATTCGATTCCTTTATTGTTTTTTTTTTTCAATTTTATGGCTCTCAAAACATTTCTATGGCCCTTAGCAACTCTATGTATATAAAAATAGTCAGTTACTATCACGTAGAGCCAAACACCCGCATGGCAATCGTAGAATCTTTCACTTTTTTTTGGTAAAACGAAATGGTTATTTTTCCAGTCCGTGTCCATGGAAATTGACTGTTTTGAGACCTAGCGAAATGTATGAGGCTATATTGACCTAATGCTAAGTATGTGGTATCTATAATGAGATCTATGGAAAGATAGGATCATGACCATCTTGGTATCTAAATCAAGTGTTTGTAATTTTTCCGGCGTCGGTACTAGGCGCATTAGCATTTTTTTTTTTTTTTTTCAAACGGCTCGTTTTAATTGTAAGACCTCCTTTTGAGCTCACTCAAAGGCTGAATCCACGATTTCAAATAATATTTTTTTCTCTTTATTTAATTAAAATTAAGTCAAATAGAATATGCAATCGTTTACCTGAAATCTCAATTCAATGTTTGAGATGAATCGTACTTTTAGTTTTTGGGGGGGGGGGGGGGGGGGGGGGGGAATCAAGTAAACTTTATTACCGTATAGCAGTACAATGTCCCTTAAATCCCTAAATGCCATTTTTTCCCAATTTGCAAAATTCACAGACCCTTTGCATGGGTGTTTAGGGTGAAATTTTGCTCCTAGATCTAACAAGACAAATTGTGCCACCTCCCTTTTATTGGCGGTGATCGCCAGGTTGGTATTCATTTTCCCTCTAAGGGACGTAGGGGTTTTACTGTTTTACAACACATACGAATTATTTGCCGGATCCGAATTGTACAAAATTACAAAATTGCGTATTTTCTATAGTCAAAACACTTTTTTAGCTTAGCTATGTCACAAAGACTATTAGTAGGTGGACAAGCATACTGCACGAAACAAGAGTTGTTAGATTTTTTTTTTTTTAAAGTTTTTTTTACAGAAGAGCTATTTCCTTCATATCAAAGCCTAAAACCTAAAGTATAAAGCCACATTATTGAAATTTTAATGTTCACATTCAAGTTAACTCGCCGGCGTTCTATACACGGATCATAGTTATTAACAATGGCTCTGCGGTTTTATCAGCCTAAGCCGATGCTGCTTTTAAAGCTAAACTCCCGAGCTTATTATGCTCTTGAAACAATTAAGTCGCCAGCAAGCAAGCAGCAAGCAGCAAAACATCCGGCTTTTTTATTATTCTCAAATCCCTCATCCGTATGAACCCGACACAAATCGACAAATCCAATGGGAAGTTAATATATATACATTTTTCCACACCGTGATATGACTGGTTCGGGCGAAGAAGCATCTGCCCATTTGCCTAATCTGTGATATGGCTTATTTTGCTCATGTCAAATAGATGAAGAATTTCATCAGTCAGTGGTTGCGAGCTATACAAGTAACTCAAATCCCACGCGCAGTATCGATGAAATGTAACTACACATAAATCGTCAACGGATGTGTACTTATGTGCGCGGTTGCGAGTATTGATATCAATTTGAATGAACAGCTGCGAGACTGTTCATGATTATTCTCTAGATTATATTGGTATGGAGGGCTTTAGCTGCTAACTTTCGACTCGAATCTTTGGTGTAATTTATCGAAAATCAATCAAACAGTATACAATCTATTACATCGAAACATTAGTAAATGTCAATCCGTAATCTCTGTGCCCATCAACTTGGATATTATTTGTAAATTTTAGAGAGTTACCAGTTTGATTGATGGCTTAACTTTGCAGGAAGAATATTTGAAGGGTAAAGCGATCCGGCTTCATTGTTGGGAATTTCCATAATGTATCAGCTGAAAAACCTCTACATCTCTTGTATAATTAGTAGGGATATATAAGGGATAATTATGCGAAAGGATCGAATGATTATTCTAGCATATGCAACACATGAAAACAAAAATTCAGAGGCACAAATTAAGTCGGTGACAAACACGGTGAGTCCAAGGGAATGTTATGACAAAAACTTCAGGTGAGAATCAAGGAAGCTGCCACTAACGACAATTCGTCATGGGTACGCGCCAACAAAGACGTAAATCGTTGCACTTCACTTACTATCAAACTTTTTGAAAATTTTTTTTTTATTTTAGCCGGACCCAAATTACATATATTTAACACAAAAGTGCAGTTGTAGACAATCCTGTATTTTCTACGGGGTAACAAATCGGCGTCATTTCCCATATGTTTGTGCAGTAACGGTTTGAACGTTACAAATGAAATTGTTTGTGTGAAAAACATAAAGGTTTAATTATTTTTATGCTACATAATTATTTTTTACTGTATATGGCATATTTATTAGCCAAAATATTCCAAAAGACTCCGTTATGTTGCCCGAGGGGGGGGGGGCGGTCATGGGATGGGCCGGTATGAAAAAGGAAGCGCAATTACAAATAATTCGAGAAAAAAAAAAAGAAAAAAGTGGACCCCGTCTTACCAAGTGTGTGTGTGGGAGGGGGGGGGGGGTGGGGCGGGGGTGTTTAATTATATAGGGTGATATCTAATACACCCCTCTTTAACCCCCAAGTGAACTTTGCTCCGATGTCGTCATAATGGCCAAAAGCTTGTCGTCCAAAATAAGAGCTTCTAGTTATATTTCATTGATTCTCATCCTTTATGGTATTTTGAGGAAACATTTGTGAGGTTAGCAAAGTCGAATGGTAGGGGGTGGTTGCCACCCAAGTTTTTTTAGGGTGATTTTTGAAAATATTATGCACAGTGTGGCTCTAAAACTCCGCCGTTTATGTAAAACTGAAAACCGGATGAAAATCCGATATTCCTAACTTTTTTAGCGCATATTGGATTTTCGAACTGGTTACCTCAATCCCCCCCCCCACCAACCTTTGAGGATCAGAGAATTCACAGAATCATTTTGCTACCCAATCCATTACACTGCAGTCACAGTATCCTTATCGATCATCCTGGATCTATGACAGATGGTATGAGCCATGGTCCATCCTCTACTTGAACCTAAAGCAGTTATTGGACAGCCCATCTATCAAGCCCACAGGCTGTGACCTTGATAGGAAACGCAGGGTCAACTCACCGACTCAGACTGGCGTTTGGTCGGACAAAAAATTCCTTCACAAGATCGGGAGAACTTTCACCAACTGCGATTGTGGAGAGTTACAAACCATTAACCACATTATAGATGACTGTGAGGTCTACAGTCCCATAGGAATCCTAGGCCTGATAAACCTGGAGGATGAAAACTTCATCTGGTTAAAGACGGATCTTCCTGTGATTTTGGACTTTGCACTCACTCACGAAGATATTCGCCTATTTTTCTGGCGAAGATGTCAATTTGCCTATCTCGGACATGATACGTCATTGTGACGCCATACCTAGGTATGTTGGTACTTTATGTGGTAATCAATTGAAAGAGAGGACCAATCCCCCCCATCCAATCCATGGTATCAAAATCATACCGGCTTGTTAAGACAGGGTTGAAATGTTACTTTTTCCTTTTTTTTCCCTTGTTTTTTTTATTTCATCAGAAATTGAATTAATTTTGATTTATTTATTTCAAATACAAAAGAAAACTAAATTTCCCCAATGTCAAGTTACGACTTTTTAACATTCACATTACGAAATAACAACACAACCTCCGACGACATAAATTACGACGGATTTTATGTTTGAGGTATTTCCACACATATCGCGTTCAAAATCCTATTCGGTTTTTTTTTGCTGAGAATATATTTTACAACAATCACATGTAAAGGTGGAAGTTTTTGTCATGTCCTGAAGAAATTAACGAACATTTAGTTCTTGAACTTCTTTTCCTGAAATTAACAGAAAAAAGGTCTTAACCCCAAATTGGAAGATATGGAACATGAATTAGTGTCAAAATGTGTGATTTTACACTCTTTATATCTATTTCTACTATAACTAAATTTCGACAAAATGGAAATATGCCCTTTTGTAAATCACTCTTCGTCAATACTCCATACACTTCCCCAAATCTAGTTACATATTATTTTATATGCGTAGTGGTTACACAATATAAATTTAAAAATAAAACATACTTACGTGTCACTCTTCCCAAGATCTCGACTTGCCTTTGCAATAGCATCGGCACACTTGTTTTTTACTTTGATGCCACAGTGAGAAAATACTTTTGCAAATGTATCGTAAGTGATGTTCACCAGCCTGATCAAATTTGACGGAAGCTTTTTTTGACACACTAAATGCATTTCTCGCTTCCTTAAACGAATTTCGGTAAACCGTTAAATCTTGTTAAATGGGCCGTTATGTGTTCTCCATTGTTAGGGGAGTAAAGGAAAAAAATTTCTAAAAGCCGGATGAACAAAAAATCAAGGTCAAGTAGTTCCCATATAACAAATCAAAAAAAAAAACATTTTAAATAAAGGAGTAACCACGTGTTTTTCCAAAAAACTACATTATGTTTACACAACGAATATAAATCAGTATGAAGCGTCTAATCTGTAACACTTGCAACAATTGGTGGATACTGAACATGCGCAATAGCTTTGCTGTCTGTTGCACTTCTATAACCACGATAAATTAAAAAAAGCATAAATCACTTTTCCCCAAAAAAAAAAAAAAAAAAAAAAAAAAAAAACAAAAAAAAGGTGTGCAAAAAATGCATCTATCTTCCAAAATCCTGTTTAGCATTTGTTGTCAAGTTTCAAACAAATTGTCTACTCTACACTTGCACAACCCAGAATGGTGGATCCGTAAAATAAAGCTATCATAACGTTATGAAAAAAAATAACACACAATAAAAAATACAAATGAAGTCTTCTCCTTATAGTATCATATGGCACTGTTCTACTGTACTGTATGACGGCTCGTGGACGTCCAAGTCAAAAGTACCCTTTAACATAACAAACGACCTGGTTCACAATTATCGAAACTTTTATATAATAAAACAGATTAAAATTATGTTAAAATCAGATTGGTTTGTAAGAGCTTCTAATGTCCACATTCAGGACCACCACTACAACCCTTTTTGATTCCAAAACTGAAGCGCCGTTGACTTAAAAGAACGACACAGACAGTCCGCTTTTAAGCTCCGGTGGCATTCAACATATACTAAATCCTGGCACTATGTGGCTGCAACAATCTAACTTTATTTCGATTCAGACTGGCTAACTATACTGTATAGCTCCTGATTACTACTAGCGGCAAAGTTGTTATTCCTCAATCCTCCTTAGATAAGGATTTCACAACTAGTTTTTCCGCGTTCTTAATATAGATGTTACCACAACACAATGCCTACACATAACCTTCACTGTCCATTTTATTTCACATTAAATTACATCATCTGTAATTGCATCACCTTACATTTAGGACAATATGGGAACATACCTATTTGCAATCTGTTTTATCTCGATTTTGGATCTAGTTATAAACACAGGTGTATGAGCTCCAACATATCACAGGGGTAATTTCCTTTTCTAGTTTTCCCTCATAAACAAATACCTTTCCCGTGAGAAATCGTGTCTCAAGTAAAAGTGAGAAATAAAATAATACTTTTAATCATAAAATGGAGGCTAAAAATATCAGACATCAATGTTTACTGCATGAAAACGAAATTCGGCCCATCTAATAACTTTGAAATAAAGCAGCTTTCTTTGGAATTTTAATTACTATACAAAAAAATATACATTTCGAAACTCTGAGTCAGCCCTTTAAGGTCGGTGTCATAAACTTTACCACTTTATTGTTGTGGTTCAAATAACTCGTATATCATTTTATCATTAAATAGCGTCGGTGTAATTACACAGAGTGACGGATGTTAATTGTTCATTTTTAACGAAATTAAGGGAAATGGTACTAAAATACCAAAATCTCAAACATGCCAAGTACCGACCTTGCAATAATCTTCATTAATAAATAATCTTAATTAGAAATATTGGCAATTTTTTGACTATGTTGCATAACAGAGACGTTGGTGTATTACTAGTGACGGATTTTGAACCCTCTCTCAAAGAATTTTACTTGATTTCCCACCAAGGCTATTTTTAAATACTTTTGTTAGTAAATCTTCTCATCTTAAATGTATAAAACTGACACAAGTAAAATATGTAATGAAGTTATAAAACTCGATATTATAGAAATTTTGTCGTCGCTGGGCGGGACAAACCTCATATGTAAAAGTGGGCCCCGTGCTAAAACCTCAATGTGCATTTTGGTCACATCGGGTTCCAGCTTGGAATGTCATGGCGAATATGATATTAAATCATAGGGCACTTTATTTCAGAATCTGGAGTAACATAATTACCTACATATATTTAGAAAGGCAAACGTTTCTAGTGCATGGCATTACTCAATTATTCATTATTTGTGATGTCTCTCGAAAATTTAGCAATATTAGGTTTTGTCATGCAACCGTTTTTTTACTACATGTGAGGATTTGCTCTTAAAGGTAATGCACATATGAGGTTTTTCCCGCCCAGCGCGATATTATATTTACACTTCAAAGCGGTAATCGCGGCAATCCACTCAACATCCGTCATTTTTAAAAAACCAAATGGAGCAGATTCGCATGACGGACGTTGGTTTGACGGATGTTTTGCAAACACGGCGATTGTTGTTTTCCATAATGACGGATCCCGAATAACGCTTTTATTATCTATGGACATTTTAACATCCTCACTAGTCATGAACGTAATTGCCGATTTGCGTATTTTGTGGTGTGCCGGATGTGATGGGGAACTTTTCCAAGGTATTACATCCATTTTATCAAGTAAGAATTCATGAATATCAGCTAAAATAAATTTCCAGTTGTTAATTTCTTTTCTTAATCGGATTTGATTGTTTGAATCGTATATGGGGATGTGTACGGACCCTCTAGATTTCGCGATTTTTCAAATGCGATTTTCTCAGAAACAAAAGTTCGTATTTTTTTAACACCCGTCACTATGTAATACACCCGACGATATATAGATATATCTGTCATGGTATTTGATGTAATCCAGATTAATCGATACTTATATTGTAACCAGCACTCAAAATAATGAATAGCCCTGCTGTGGAACGATCGTCACAACTTAGGCTTCAGGGGCATAATTGGTGGTCAAAATCTCATAGGGTAAGTGAAGTTAATTGGTGACCCGCGAAGAATAGGAGACCATTAAACTGAAAACCAGCCTTCCTTTGCTGCACTGTTTGCTAGAGCGCCACCTAGTTCCTGTAACAACACACCCGCAATATATGAAATGCAACGACGCTACATGTCATCATTTATTGTACATAGATGTTTGACCCCATACCAAAAATATGTTCTTTACACCCATCATCCTTAGATATGGTCTTCTAAGAAATATGCAAGGAATGATCATAGCATGACACATAATCTGTTGAAGAACTCTACTTTAAGCTTATACATTTTACTAATCAGAACTCTCATCAACTCTGTCAAAAAAGGTCCTCTCGAGACCAGTAACACGTGCCTTATGAGGGTTATCACATTATAGGGGTGGGAGCACACGCAACCTAGAATCCCTTGGGCATTTGTAACATAGACGTTTCTTGGAGTATGTATCAGTAGAGAACATTATAAATATATAATAATGAGTAAAGATTTAAGCTAATTTTTTGCTCTATACTATCAAATTTCGAATATGATCTAAAATTGCTCTATTGTATTAATGGATTTATGTTAATCATTACATTGCAGATCATGTAAAATTGAATAAGTATTAGAAAATAAGAAATGTATCAATGATAAATTATATCCTCACCCGTAGTCGAAGATGACGCTAAACGGATGTTCATTTCATGGTGTGTAACGTTTGCTCTATATTTCCTAGGCATTAGGGGCCAGACGTAAAGGTAACTAATGACACATTCCAAGGTAATACATCCATTCAATATACAAGCAGATATAATAAGCAAGGCATCGGTGGATTTATCATGGTGTTTACAAGAAACGAAACTTCTCATTTTTAAGTAATACGTTGTTCTCAGTGAATTTCAGCTTGGCCATCACTCGATTTGATCTTCTCAGATTAGCTGGAGGTAATACCGCCGAACATCTAATAAAAACACGGTAAGAGATATTCTCATGGAGGCAATAGCAGATTCGCGTATCATCCTTAGGGGCATAACCGTGTTAGATGGACAAAATAAGACATTTCTGTGACCTATATATAATTTTATCGAAATATCGAGTAAGGTCTTGTCATTGAGTATGTGTTTAGTTTATGATGTTAAATTGTAATCCTCTGTATCTGAAAGACCGAGATGATATTCCCCTTAAGGGTAAAATTTCAACACACATCCGTGTTAAAAAAGAAAAGAAGTCATGGTTTTAACGGAAAAGGTTCCCTCGGTCATTTTATTTATCTCTAGGTTGAAACTGAAGAAGTACAATAGCAATTCGAAGTGGTAATATTTCACATAGGCCTGATAGAATTGACGCTTTAGGTAGTGCAATGTAGGTTAGGTGATCATACCGCACGCACAAGAACACAAATACATTTCTGAATTGCAAGAACGATACAAAAGAAAAACATACATACAAATCAAAATCACTGTTTAAGAACGGTTTTTAGTCTTACTACGATATTTAATACAATGTGAAACATACCGAATGTATTTCAAAACGTTTGTCTAGTTTTTATTTGAATAAAAATGCATCATCAAATGAAAGTATGGGCAAGGAGGAAATCCCTTCGTCAACCAACACCGTGGGATTGATGATGAACATGGTCACCTGATATTGGTATTTTATTCAAAAGAGCCCTTACTTTAACTACCTTTCTAACTGGTTTTGAAACATCTACTTTTGAGCATATCCGAGTGACTGTCTGTTCAATTTCTTGCGGTGTATTAGCGCACTCCGTCAACTACCAATGGCCTTCTTCTCAGTTCTTGAGCAATTTCTTGATGACATTTTGCACTACTACTGGCCAATTGGTTATTTTCGAGCTCGGTGACTCCAATGTTCACGTTGATAATCCCTATGAATGCGATTCCAAACCTTTCTTATCCACTTTGTCTACTTATGACTTTTGTCAACACGCACATGGACCTACATACAAACATGGTCACACCCTTGATTTAGTAATAACTCGGCATTATGATGATATTGTTCAGAACTGTCTTGTTCCTCTTATATGGTATTCGGATCATCGCGTTGTGATGTGTTTAGCATGTTAAAACCACCTCCTATAAAGATTGTATATAAAATCCTCGCGTAATTTTTATAATCTCTACATTTATCAATTCAATACTATCCTTAGTGATCGCCTTTGTGCTGTCTGTACTGCACCTGTTGACTATTGTGCAAACTCAATGTGTAGTGTATATCCTGCACAGGTTGCAGTCGCGACGCAAAGCAGCTAATACCCCCCGGGTGGTTTCGAGAATATTGCATTCACTATATAGTTCTTGCTTTCAAAATCTCAAGTCATGGCGATTCCTTAATTTCTGTACAAATTTCTAAGGTCGGTGGATGGCATTTGGTGTGAAGTTTTATACAGAGTTGTTAAGCGAGCACCAAGTCGTCTTTCTTCTGATTTACATTCCAGATATTTCACCATTACCGAGAAACTACCATTCTTAACAAACCTGGCTGCAAGTTTCTGAATAGATTCCACAGCACTAATGTAAACTTGTTGATGGGAATCTCAGAAAGTCGAACAATATAGTAATTGTGGCCTGACAAGGGTTCTGTCAGCCGTAGCTTTGACACTTTGTTGACAATGCTGGAAACTTCTTTTCAGAATCCCCAGAATTCTATTGGCTTTAGTAATTGGTTTGGTAATGTGTTTGTTCCGGTTCAGTCTATTGTTAATTATCACTCCTAGATAAATGTAATGTGCATACCGAAGCATATTTGGTGTTAAATTTCATGAGCCGCTGGTTTTGTTAGGTACAGGGAGAACTAATATCAGATTGCAGGACATTTGCATTCATGGGGTGTGAATTTCTCTGTACATTATGCACTCATCTGCTAATAGGCGAACTGTAGATTTTATAGTTGCTGGCAGGCCATTGATGTATACTTTGCTGGCCCGAAGACTGTGCCATGAGGCACAACAGATATCACATGGACTATATCTGATCTGAACGACTTGTTGCGTGCGTTTGGTAAGAAAATTCCCCATCCATGTTATAAAAGATTGTGACAGACCACTATGGCGAAGCTTTGCTAAAGTCTGATGTGGTACGGTATCAAATGCTTTGATGAAGTCCAAGATTACACAATCCACCTGACCTTTCTGATCGAGGGTTTCAGCGAGGTCTTCGGTAGTTTCATCAAGTTATGTTTCACATGACCTGCCTTTTCGAAACCCGTGTTGCTTGTCTCGAAGAATCGCATGAGTTTCCCAAAAAGGTATAATAGTATTAGTATAACAACGAATGTGTTCTAAAACTCTCGTCAAAGACACCGGGGGATAATTGGTAGGTAATGATCTTTCACCACTCTTAAATAAGAGAATAATACTGGCATTTGGAAGATTTTTTGTGCACTCCCTGTCGATGTTAATGCTTCCGATACTCTTTGTAAATATTATGAGACCATTATATCTTCTGTTCTGGACGAATGTTGCCCTATTATCACTAATGAACATACCATCAGGGCACACCTTCTTGGTATAATAGTAAGATCCACCAGGAGAGGCGGGTTCGGAGACGTCGTGACAATAGATGTTTCAAATCTCGTTATGATGAAGACTATAAATTGCTTATTGTTCAGAAAGACTCACTCTCAAAAACTTATTAACCCATTATGGATGCTAAATGTGACTTTTTACTGACACATTTCTTAAATTCATCTTCAAGGACTTTGCCCAACGATAACTCTGACGCTCATGCCAATGGTTTAGTTATTTTCTTTGTTGATAAGGTTGAAAAGATTACGTACAATGTGACTGTCAATGCTGAATCTCTTCAGGCGGAAAGGGAAGGCAAATGCAATATGGAAGGTTTTCAATAACTCTCTGACTCTGCAGTTGCTAAAATAACATGCCAAATGTCCAATGGGGCATGCACTATGGACACATTTCCTTTCTGGCTCATTAAACAGAACTTTAAATGTCTATTACCAAGATAGTAAACAGTTCCTTTTAACAGACATTATTTCCTCCCACTTTGAAACATTGTATCATTATCCCTGTACTTATGAGGATATCCTTGGATTATGATGTACTTAAGAGCTATTGGCCATTTGCCAATACCAGATTCATTGCCAAATTGATTGAGAAGGCCGCATCACGCCATGTAATATACCATGTTGGCGATCATGATCTTTGTAAGCCATTGCAATCTGCATAAAAGCTTACCATTCAACTGAGATAGCCCTTCTCCAGGTTAGAAATTGCATCCTTCAAGCCTTGGATGCTAATAAGGCTGTCTTATTTGTATTGCTTGACTTGAGTGCTGCCTGCGATACCATCGACCATGATATTTGGATTAAAAGGCTCAAACCCCGTTTTGGTATCAAGACACACTCTTGCCTGGTGAAGATCATTTCTCAGTGACCGTACTACCTGAGTAATGGTGATCAACGAAATGTCCAAGGATTTTTTTTTCAAACACTCTGTTCCTCATGGCACCATTAAAATCCCGCAAGGTTTCATAATGTATACTTATCCAGTCGGTAGCATTATTTGGAATGTTAAATTTCACTCGTATGCAGATGATACTCAGCTTTTCTGTGAGTTCAATCCAAAGATTGCAGGTGATTGTGAGCATGCTCTTCTAAAACATCCGTTGAGGGGGGGTGGTAACCCCCCACCCTCACCCCCGGTCGGACGAGGGTTAAACTCCATCCAAGCAGAAGAGTGGCATTACAATGTCTCGCATTTCATTTCGAAATGAAACACCCCGTTTGATCTCACCACGAATCGATGGCAAACACCAATGAGAGAAAGATATAAAAGGGCAAATGGGAGGGAAATTTAATCAACACGAAACCAACCGTGATCAGAGTAGATGGCTTGTGGTCAGTCACGTGAAAAGGAAATCGCAGACACACACAGGGGAGTTGCAACGTCCGGTGCTCTTAATACAGTAGTGCTGCTTGAGCAACCAGGCGATAAACGAAACCTTTACACAGATATGAAGTGGGAACAAGTATCAACGTACTAAAGTTTGAACGACACAGACTATATGCCCAGTTAATATAAGAACGTTTTGTACATGAGTGTTCATGCAACGCACACTGACTAGAAAACTATATAGGTAAAACAATGGCTCTTAGAGATAACTACCGAGACGAAGTCTAAACACTATTTTGTATATTCAGAATGTGAGATCACAAGTTCTCTACGAATTAACATCTTTTCCTTATAGGTTATGCTGCAACCTCTTTCAATTGATCATTTGAACCACTAATTATCGAAAACGAATATACAGAATACTCTTATGTATGTATGTTAAAGTTAATCTAAACACACACACACACACACACACACACACATCGCAAAATGTTATTTGCTTTTAGAGAGCGACTTTTCCCGAAATATGTGAAAACCAAACCAACTGTTTCAAAAATCATCAAGAGATCTGCGGCACACCCTACGTATCCTAGTGGGTGTATAATGTTAACCAACGCTGGGAATCAGATCATTTGATTTACAAACACATAAATGTAAGTTTTATAGCACGATGGTGACTAAATCTCAATGCAAGGAATCTCAATGCAAGGCTGAATGAATCATATAAATCTGATGAACTGGTCAAACTCAACAAACAGATGGATGACTTGAAAGTTGCAGACGACAAGGGTGAATGTAATACAACGTGGAAAATTATTCACGAAATCTCTGGTCAGGATAGAAGATCTTCCACCAAAGTCAAGAAAAGGGATGGTACAGCCCCATCAAGTGAAAAAGAACTTCTTGATGAGTGGCGCAATACTTTAGCTCTCTACTCAACAACGATAATGGTCCACCAACATCTAACCTACATTCTCCTGCTTATCAGGACCTTCCTATAATGCCAAGACCCACCATCCCTCGAAGAAACCAGAAAGGCAATTCAAGGAATGAAAAACAACAGGGCAGCTGGAGTGGACAGTGCAATAACATCAGAAGCACTCCAGAGTGGTGGGGAGGTTATGTTGCCGGTCATCCACAAGTTGTGCGTTGAAGTTTTCACCACTCTTACCCCCCCCGAACAGTGGATCACTAACATCATTGTTCCTTTGCCTAAGAAAGGAGAACCTCAGCTGCTGAATAATTACGAGGAATTACCTTGATGTCAGTGGCAGCAAAAAGTCTACAACAAAATAATGTTAACAAAGAATATACGAAGAGCATGTTGATCCTATCCTAAGAATCAACCAAGCTGGTTTTCGCCCAGGTAGAAGATGTGCACAGCAGGTTCACATCCTAAGGAGAATCATGGAGGCCTTTCAGAGGTATCAACTCCCACGTCACCTCACCATCACCTTCATCGATGTTAGAAAGCCTGGTGACTCCTAATCACAGGAAGGGTCCATGTCTCTCGGGTCTTCGGCACTATGGTATCCCCGACAGGTTGGTAAAAGCCATATGCGTCCTCTACAGCAATTCCAAAAGTGCTGTTATGTTAGATGGAAATATCTCGAAGCCTTTCAGAGCCGTTCAACTCTTCAAACCCTTTCCACTTTCACCAGCGGCGACCACGCTATTCCCACTCCTTTATCGTTCTACCGAAACAGGAAATTATACCATTCTCAATGTTTTCAAGTCCTTTATCGTTCTACCGAAATAGGAAATTATATCGTTCTCAATGTTTTCAGGTGTGATTCCATTCGAATTCTAGTTTCGATAGTCTGACGGAAACTCAATTAGGATACCAAGCGACGTAGATTAGACGAAAACTTGCTTGGAATGAGCGTTGACGGCAGTGTAATATTCCAATGTCTTCGCCTTAGTACTATAGATGCTAAGCTAAATGGATGGGAAGACTCAACTTGGAGAACTCGTAAGGACGATAAAAAAAAAAAACATGCAAAAACACAAACTTCCACTTTGTGCAATTTGGTAACTAAAGCTGAAGATTTCTATAAATAAATTGCAATTTAATCATAAACTTAACTTGTTTTTCAAGCTGAATACGAAACCTTCTATGGTTTCACTTTGACTCCCACGTTTCGTTGTGGGTTAAAACCATGAAAACTTACTGATTCAAAGCAAACAAACGGTGGTCCTACACCCGCCATCTTGACTTTCTTATCTTGGACTTTGAGCATTTTCTTTTGTAATATAGGATATATTAGTTGTATAATCATGCAATTATTCTCCCACCTTTTATTGCTGGACATTATTTTTTTTTATCAAAAGTAACAACAAACAACAAGAAAATCAAACCCAAACCAAACAAAATCAAAAAGAAGCAACAAATGAATAAATAAATAAAACTGGGATGAAAACAACAAAGTAAATCAAAATAAACAAAAAAAAAACAAAAAAAAAAAAAAATTAAAAACACGACAGACAAATAAACAAAACAACTAAAAATGAGTTTTGAATTTGGTAACTGGCATTTTTTTGTATTTTTTTACTGAAAAAGGTGTTATTCGCTGATTAATAAGGTTAGGCTTATAAACAATTACAAATGGTGTAATGGTTACCATCTGCTCACTATACAAATTCGCCGTGAAGTGAAGTGAAGTTTAGAATCCGTACCGCTTTCATATGACAACGCACATTCACGATCTTTTCACAACGCATTTTGATCAGTTTAAGTGGCTCGAAATAGCTGTTTGTTGACACCCATTGATATCTTCGAAATACGTATTCTGTTAAAAGCGTGACGCCTGATCTCACACGAGTTGTAGTCAGTATTGAAACAGTAACGCCATGCTATTCAAAAAGCCAAGTATCAGGTAGATTACAGTAGTAAAGGCAAGTCTTGTGCTTTCTCCACAGGAAGTGTTACATGGTTCAACCATATTTTCTGGGGTTCTTCTGTTGTTTTATATCTTAAAACTATTACTTTGCCTCAAGTCCTATGATATTAGATCTTCCCCGATATCAAATGTGTTTACAATGCAACATTTTCTCGATAATCATCAACTAGTGATATAAGGATGATGTAAAACAACAAGATTTAATTTGAAATATTGGTTTTCCTTGTTGTCATCAAGGATAGTATATAACAGTTAAGATTAGAATTCGGTCAGTTTATCTCCCGTACACCTATCTTAGTCACTGTTCTGGTGGCATTTCTAGAGTTCATTTGTATTTCTTCTGGTGCAATCTTCAAGTTATCGTTCACCAACTCTATTAATCCGCCATGTTTAGGGAACACTACAATCTTTGATTCTGCATGTAGAATATCATTCTGTTTGAAATACCGTACACAATTTTGTGATTCAGTACCCCCATTCAATACCCATATTACAATTCGAAATAAATATGTAATTGCGATTTGTTTATGTTGAAATACGTTTTGGCCAGTGTCTGTATTTGTTAAGGTAATACTCCTTGATATATCTAGGTGATTTATTTGTCTTTATTTAGGGAAACCAATATTCTGGAATGAAATGTTCAGGATATAGGAGTGAGAGAGAATACCTGCAAAACGTTTGACGGATTTAGTAGCTTTTAGCCAAATTGCAAGGCAAAAGGTTTTAACATAAATATTGTCAAGTATGGATGATGTTCAAAATCGACATTTCAAAACGTAATGCTTACGTAAATAATGTTGAGGTTAATACGATGCACCTATTGAGAGGCTATGGAAGTTTTTTGTTAAAGGAATACATACGGGCAGGATTAAATGTCTATAGTACTAGTAGGATTTTTTATTCCTGTCAGTTCATTTAAAGTTTTTGGGGCGTGTCGACGATTACATTTGTTCGGAAAGATCAGTATGCTTTACCCAATCAGTACAATAGAAATTCGATGTTGCGATACCGGAATAAGATTAGGGCCATAATTAAAAAATGTCCCTTTTCTCAGGAAGAAAATATTACAAGGCAAATGCACTAATAATTTCCAAACACCAAACTTGAACAAACTCTGAAGCATTCGACATAAGAAAATGATACGTATTATTATGCAACAAAGTTCTTTTACGTCACTTAGGAATATTAGAAAATCTGATACGTTCACATTTATTCGTTCCAGAAATAATATTTGACAGCTTGGTCCAATCATTTAAGCAATTTTGAGTTTTGGTCACTCATAACAAACTACAATATTACGTGGCCTAATCCTCCTCTTGACCCAGCCTTGATGTTCATGTCCGTTTTTTGATTGACACCAAACAAAAGAATCGATAACGCGTCTCAGACTTTACGACGATCTATTCAATTGAATCTGGTATCAAACCTTTACATATTCGAGACAAAAAAAGTTCATGTAAAATGGGTTAAAGCATCTTATTCTGTTGAACAAAGTTGAGCATTTCAGCTGTTAATGCTTTTTAGTTTTTGGTCTCAACACATCCCCTCCAAATGAGTTCGTACCATCGACAATATACGTTTACTGACAGGAATAAAATCAGACTATAACATAGGTTGAATTCGCAAGCAATACGGTTCGTAATTTATCATGATGGTGTTGGGACACTTGTTCAAAAACCCAATTGCAAAGAGTTTAACACTTTTAGTGCCTAAGGTATTTTCACTCACGTTGTTGCCTAAGGGGGGGGGGGGGGTTCCCCAAGGAAACTACTTTCCCGAGGGAATTTTCAATGAAACTCATACCACCTTTGAGGGGGCAAATATATTGCCAAAGATGCACTATAAATGAGTTCTGGTTTATCGTCTGAAATTTAGGGCCAAATCATTGATTTCGAAATGCGTCAAAATCGCTCAAAAGTAACATGAAGTTTTCCGCGACCCGGCTTGCACAGCATACACATCGCAAATCATTTGGATGTTTATATCTGCTCTAGAAGGACACATTTACATATATTTAACACAAACATTACCATTTTGTACATTCTTGTATTTTTTGTGGGGGCAGTCGTATTTGCCACAGGTTTGCACAGCAATGGCGCGCAACCGCTCGATGATGGAATCGCTTCTTTTCAGCACATTCGCTTCCTTTCAGCACATAAATGGTTAATTATTTTTTTCTGATTATGTAATTTATCTTGTTTCATGCAAATGAACATACATTTTTGGAATTTTGACACAAAAGTCCACTTTTTGGCGATAAAAGTCCAAAACAGGACCATTTTAGGAGGGTTAGGTCCACTTTTACAAAAAAGTCCACTTTTTTGAAAAAAAGGTCCACTTTTTCGAAGTCCCGCACCCCCCCCCCCCCCCCCCCCCCCCAAAAAAAAAATCCTGCATACGGCGCTGGCCAAGGCCGTTACTATTACACACACTGGCCAAAAGTATTGCAACATGCAGAAAACGAAATTCATAATCACCAATTGATTTAAATTTTACCATGGGTTCTTGACCACACAAAACGTATTAAATTCGAAAGTTGTGGTTTTCATACAGATGCTATTCCCCAGAATCCAAGATGGTGAAAAAACTTTTAACTTGATTGTTATGTTACCTAAATATGGCAGATTAAAGGAACAGCGAACGATAATTTGCCGATTCCACTCCAGAAGGAATACAGACACAGAAACAAAAGAAATGGCTTCAAAGCAGCCGCTTAATGAATTGTACGGGTTCATAAGGGTTTACTTTAAATGTTTATGGGAGAAAATCATAGTGGTTTGTGGACCGAAAATGAGATAAAGTCAATGGAAGACAGTGGTCTTCGAAAAATTCGAGAAATTCGGAGACACACGAAATGCAATTCGAATGATAACTCACGTGGTTTACGTAAATCATGTCTAACTACGCATTTCACATTGCATGACAAACAGCACGATGTCAACGGTGCGACTAAAAAGTTATTTTCAATTTAACACGTGACCTCTTTCTTGCCTTTAAATTTCCCGAGTCCAGCGGTGATGACCAGGCTCCCATCTTTTATTGACATTTTCTCATTTTTGGTCCATACAACCACACCGATTTTCGCCCTAAATATTTAGAGTAGACCATGACAAACCCGAAAATGTCAATTAGCGACTATTTTGCAGCTTTTTTGACATTCCTGTGCCTGTATTTCTTCTGGAGCACAATCGGCAAGTTATCATTAGGCAGTTCCTTTAACCCGCCATATTTATGAATCATGACAATCAAATTAAACATTTTTCGCACTACTTAATTCTTGGAAGCAGCATCTGTTTGAAAAGCGCAACTTTGACAAGGATTACGTAATGTGTAGTCAGGAACTCCTGGTACAATGTTAAATCAATTTTTGAATATAAATTGCTTTTCCACATGTTGCAATACTTTTGGCCAGTGTTTATGTATAATAATAATAATAAATACCAATCAATTCTTGTCCAATAATAGTTCAAATCATTCTTCAGAGTTATTCACAAATCAACAAAAACTATTATTTAATTTAGCTTACCTATATGGACAAAACAGTCTACTATTAAACTAATTTCTCAACGGAACCATTTTCTTTACTCGGAATTGATTAGTGATTCAAAAACTACAATAGACCGTATTCAATAGCCAGCCATGTTGGTGGACAAGATAGACGCATTCCAATACTACAATACATTCACCTGTCAATGATCCCTATGCAATCGCTAAACATGGATCGATTGACAGCTGAATGTATTGTAGTCCTGTAATGCATGCATCTTGTCCACCAACATGTCTGGTGGCTGACGTCATATTGAATACGGTCTATAGATTGCAAATCCTAAAATCCCACCATTCAATGAAGGGTAACTCAAAACAATTGTCAGTAGGTATATAAATCGGTATGGATAGCAGTCTCGGTGTACATATTCGAGTTTGCTGATGATTACTTTTTTGAATATAATATAAGGGGTGTGAAGACGCGTATACGTTAGTGCCTAATGTCGACAACCCTCTTAACCCTCGTCTACCGAAGAGGAGGGGGGTTACCACCACCACCCCCCCCCCTCATTGTTTTTTCCCTTTTTCTTCCCTTTTTTGGGCGCCAAATTATTTAATAAATGGTAATTGTCCAATTATGACATGTTCCTCTCCTTTTAACCCAAAAACAAACATCCACCGTGGTTATAGGTACCGTAGCAGGGTGATACCAAAGGTGTGTGGTGGGGGGTGGTAACCATCCGCCCCTGCGGAAGAGAAAGACCCACATGCCTACACAACACAGGAATATCACAGACACGTGATTTTGTTACAATAAGATAGTCTATGGTCCTCCTCTTTCAAGTGATACCAAAATGAGTACAACATACCTAGCATTACTCAGCAATTGGACGTCATAAACGTTCGCATGTCAGCAAAACGCCAATTTCCATAGACACACACCGTGGAAAAATTCAATTTTTTCGACCAAAAGGTTAGGAAACTCAGATCTTCATGCGTTTTTTGACTATACTTGATGGAAATGACTAGTTTTATAATAATGCCAGCATTTGAGACTTACTAGGGTTTGAGTCGCTAAAATTGCGAATAATCAATTTTTCCCCCACCTATATTCGTATTTTCGTACTTTCCTCAACATATGCGAGCATTGTGACGTCCATAATGGAGATGTTGGTTTACTTATTTTGGTATCATGGAAATAAGAAACTCTAAAGCTACCTTTGGTACCAACTTTTACAGGAATCGGGTGTTCAGTAAGAAAATCACCGGGGGTGGTACCACCCCCCCCCCCTCGGGAGTTTTGTTACAAAAATGGCGCAGTAGACGAGGTGTTAACTTAAGAGACATACAAAAAATTGTACTTCGATCGAGTGCATTGAAAATATGGAGATGTCGTTTTTTTTCTATTATTATAAATTAAGATTTCAATTGTATTACTTCATCACAAGCAAAAAAAATAAAATACAAACTGATAAAGGGAGTGGCGCCCCATTATCTACTTCGTTTGTTTTCACACTATCTTCTTGCATAATTTTTACCCCGATATTTAAACCAAGATAACAATTTCTACTCTTTCTTCTCTTTGTCACTTGCTTGTTAAATCATTAGAAATTAAGGAGATACAATTAATGTACCTTATGGCGAAATTTACCTTTTGTTTTTCTTAGATAGTGGTGTAAATTTGTATGCTTCCCCATAAAATCATTATAAAATCAGATTAACTAAAAATTGATTTGAAAATTGGTTCATAAGAATGATCTTCACAGTGTCAACGGGTAAAATGGGGCATATATTTTCAGGGGAAACAAGCATATAGTTGTTAGTACATTACCCACGTTGTTTTCCTTGTAATTTGGTCCGTTGTGCACAGAAAGTTGCACAATTTGTATTTCACACCTCTTTATCCCTATCTCTGGATTGCAACAACCAAATCGGTTGCTGTAAATGGTATTAAAAAAACCAGACCTTTTCATTTATGACATGATGTAAATTCCCCACGTCACTCTCCTTTTTTTTCAACTCCAAAGAAGACGTCCAAAGAAGACTTGGAAGAAGCAAGTGGAGGAGGAGAGTAGGGTGTGGATTGTGTGGAGAATCCTTGAATCGTTACAAAAGTGGAAGGAGAGAGTAAGGGCAGTTGTTTGCTGCGAGTGGTGAGGTGAGATCCGCACCCTCGTTCACGGGGACAAACAGGATTTTTAAAAACTTTATTATGTCATTATGTTTGATGGCTATATAAGAGTAGTGTTGACATTTGATGAATTGCATTGTAATATTCCTGTGGGAAATGCATTTTTCTAGGTTTAACCTATAAATGATCCCCTTGATCACCAACGAGCATACCCAAGACCTTGATCACTTAATACAGGTAATGATTTTGATGGACTGTCTGTAACAACATTTGGTATAGACAGTCCGTCGTACAACTCATTGTTGTTGCTTCTTGGCATTGCTTATGCATTTTTTTCGCCTTATAACAGTTAGATGATCTTTCAATTTCGGCTTAAACTGACAAGTTGAAGCTGATTTTTTTCACTCCTTTGCTTTTTCGTTTGGTAGTTGTAAGATTATTTGCCCAACAACATTTGCATAGCAATAAAATGCACATATTTTGCCCGCCTTGATGAACCATGTGAGCAAAATCATGTATCCGTAATTTTTTTGTTAAGCTCCATATACCATTTGGTTTACGATATGTAATTCAATTACTAAAATTGTGACATCAAGCGTTAATTGCACTCGGTAAAAAATAAATGTCAATTTAATTTACAAATCAAATTTCTTACTGTCCAGTTTAACACATGGGGGTCCATGGTACTCTAGATTTTTTTCCGGCGATTTGCACTCGTGAAAACCGCTAAAACCTGATAAAAATTGGAAAAAAAATGCTAAAAATCTAAAAAGAGAATCATGATATTTTGCTTTTTTGGGCTTTTTTTGCCAAAACAAATGATTTATGACAAAACGGGACATTTTCTGAAACATCTAGCTCCATACATTTTAGGTAATGCCTTTCTGGTACTTTTTTTTTTAAAGCAACCAGCTTCATACACCTTTTGGTTCGATTTGTTTACTATTTTGAAATTTGACACCTCAAATCCAAGATGGTCATTTTCATTGTTTTGACATTCTTTTTCTTGTTTAGGTGTTACAAGTATCATACACACCAATTTTGACCTTCATACTCTCCAAATTAAAAAAAAAAAATTGGTGCAAGTCCTCCCTTAGACTGCATCTTTGACCTTCTCTTGTCTTAGGATCCCTCTAAAGCTCTATTCACACTATAATTTTGACCCTTTCAGTTTTAGGAAAACGGATAAGTTTGACAGGAATGCTATCAAGATAAAGCACAACTGTCAGTTTGCCTTTCATTTTCTGGACCTACTCCCATGAACTTACCCAGATCATAAATGGGAACAGGGTACTTCTACAATACAATTATCATGGAATAATATGGGATGAGAATTCTATGTTTTAATTTGCTGCTATTGGTGAAGCATTGGCCTTTAAAGCGAGGAAAAAAAGGTAAACGAAACCTAATACATATGTTCAAATAATGGATTTGAAGAAGAGCTTCAGATGTTATGGTGCTCTTGACTTAGAAAATAGAATATGGGGAATTAAAAAAAAAAATTTCGGATGGAAGTAGCGGCATCAAGAGTACTACCAAAGTGGAGCCCACTGATTAGAATAGACAATACTCATTTATGACAAGCCCTTTCATATATAAACCATCCAGATATTGAAAGCAAGACATCCAGCGATTGGCCAAATCAGTTTCCCTATCAGAAATGAATAGGCAGTGCCCGATGGCCACCATATATCAGAGGGAACAGTCCACCCTCATTTTCCCAATTCACACGGTCATTTTTAATCAGTTCCAGTTTAAAACAGGTGGATGTCATGTTATCACTTGATGGTTAAAATAGGAAGAATGAAGGGCAAAAATGAAGTGTGAATTAAAGCTATCGGTGGTATGAGTTTAATTCAAAATTCCGTCGGACAAGTATTTTCTTAGGACGTTCATGCATCCTTAGTCTCAAACCCCGATGTTTGACCAATCAAACATGGATTTTGTTTATCATAATATTTTATTGTATTTTTTCATCTCATCTGTAAACTATTTTTGACTTCTTTCCCGTCTGCAAAAATTTACTTAATTGCTTGTCCATGTACTAATAATCATTGATTGTGTGAAATAACTAATAAGCTCAAATCAAAGTCCTCCTATAAAAAATCATGGACGTGTTTGAAAATAGTTCCGGATCCGGAATTTTTGGGCACTGTTATCAGTGTACATAAAGTTGACTACCGTACAAAGGGGAATCGATTCATTCTAAATAGGCACGGGCCAAAGAGAAAATATGCTCGGATAAGGACCAAGGGGCGCACCCCTGGGAAGTAATAACTCTGGACTAAAACTTTTAGAATACCCACATTTTGGCGCGCCGCGACGCTCACCTTTTTTAAGAAAGACGAGATGCGGCAGGCCGCCGCCGAAGATTCACCTTTTGCTGATCAATATCATTTATTTTGGCATTTTGTGAACATAAGGTAATAAGGTCAAAGATGTCAGCTGAAATAGTTTGTTTGTTACGATCTGCATTTTTTTTCAATTTGCAAGTGTGCACACAATCATTACTGCGCTTTAGAGGCTGCATTATTAATTATACTATTGTTGCAACGAGGAGGTACGTCATCCCGGAGTTACCTATATCGATGCAGACGTGGCAGCGGCGGCGGCATTGGCTCTACAGTCCACAATTGATAACATCCCATTTCACATCCATTGCCCTATGTCAGATATTATTTATTTTTGGTGCATTTTTGTGACACATAGTATAAGGTCAAATAAGGTCAGTTGAATAGTTTCTTTGTGACGATCTGCATTTTTTCAATTTGCAAGTGAAAACAATCATTACTTGCGCTTTATAAGTCTTCATTATTATTATATTGTTTTCAAACGAGAGTACGTCATCCCGGAGGTCACTATATCGATGCAGGGCCGTCGGCAGTGGCGGCGGCGGCGCAATGCACTACCGTTCCCACCATTGATCGCATCCCATTCACCATCATGCACTATGTAATCGGCAATTCCGTATGTAAAAGGTAAGGGGCCTGTTCCCATCTGCACTTTTCAAGGAAAGTGAGTACCCTGAGTCACCTCTATCGATGAAGCCCGTGGCAGCGGCGGCCGGCGCGACATGTTCTACCGTTCCCATTATGCACTTTATTGTTAACCTGACAGTATCTATTCTTCATCACTGCATAAGTGGCATTGACGCGATCTTGATAGTACCAATAAGTGCACTAGTAATCTGCATTTAAGCTTCCCCTTCATACACTTTTCAAGGAAAATGAATCATCTCGAGTCCACTATATCGATGCAGCCGTGGCAGCGGAGGCGGCGGCGCGATGATCCTACGTTCCCATCAGCAAGCTCTGCCACTAGGGTCAACAGTTGGTATCAGAATAAAGTACTATTTACCCTGTGCCATCCTTAGGGCTTAAGATGTTTGGTTTGGATGTGTATGCGCCTACAGATATGCCCCATTTTGGTAACCAATATTAATTTTACAGAGTACTCTTTGGGGATTACAAAATCCACGTTTTTAGCTATCATTACAAAACGGTTTGCATATCGGCGCTCAACATTACAGATGGCGTTGGTATGAAGGCAATTCTATCAAGCTGGGAAATACTAGACTTAAATCGGGTCATCCTCTTTAAGTATAATTTCAAGGTGAAAATGACGTTCATACCGGAGTCAACCTTAATCGAGGCAGCCGTGGCAGCGGCGGCGGCGGGGGCGGCGCGATGCTCTACCTTCTCATCATGCACTTTATTGTTCATTCATTGAGAGTAGAGTATCACCATTCCCACCATCATGTTATTTAACATGGTTTTTTAACTACGTACTAGTAACATTTTCTCAACAAAACAAAGGGTGAAGATTAGTCGTTCTTTACGGATTTTTACTATGTAAACAAACATTAAAATTCCACACCACACCATTGTGGCGAGTTGTCAATAAAATGCGTTGAAGGATACTAAGACATCACGGCCGAAAGTACTCCGGACAAATGTTTTATCTGCAAAAAGACATTTAAAATCTATTTATTCCTTCTACATATGGTAGAATTGAGCATTGCATAAGGTTGCCCGTAAAAGACGTGTAAAATAATATCTGAATGACAAGAAAACACTCCTCGTGCGGCCCACGAAGCTTTCAAACAAAGTGGGCTTGGAAATGTAACGTAAATATTTTCACACACAGCTGATCGTAGCTGGTCGACCCCCGTGACCAAACACCAATATGACGCGATTGCGCTGTAAAATAAAATAACACGGGCCTCGGCCAGCTAGCAGCGGGACAATAACAAAAACATTGTTTAGTTAATTTAGATATTTGCTTGGCAAATAAACATAGTGAAACAATGCTCTTTAATCTTTTAATCAATTCTAAACAACAAAAAACAACTAGGTTAAGATGGAGACGTTCATGTAGACACTGTTTAAATGGTGCTGTTTAAAAAGAGGTTGTTTAAAGTGGTGGTGTTGAAGTTTTAACAAAATGGGTTGTTGGTTGTTATACATGTTGTCCTTTAAACAAGGTTGTATAATTTTAAACAAGTTTTTTAAAAAACTCGCAGAATTTTAACCAACTGTTGTTTACTCTGGTCATCGCTCAACCTTGTTTAAAGTCAAATTAAACAACTTGTTTTTAAAAAATGTAAACAACTGATGCTTAAACTTTAAAAAGTTGCTTAATTTTTTAAACAAGTTGTTTTTTTTAAAGGTCAATTTTGGTGTTGGTTTAAAAGTTTAAAACAATGCGGCCCATTTTGGTCAACCAATATTAATTTAAACAGAGTCCTCTTTGGAGCTTACCAAATCACGTTTTTAGCTCTCACTTATAAACGGAATGAAATGTCGGCGCTAACCTTACAGATGTCGTATTGGTATGAAGGCCATTCTATCACAGACTGGAAAATTAATTAGACTTAAATCGGGTCATCCTCCTTTTAGTTATAATTTTCACGAAAATGACGTCATCCCGGAGTCAAATATATCGATGCAGCCGTGCCAGCGGCGGCGGCGGCGATGCTTCTACTAACTACGTACTAATAACCTTCCCTCATGCACTTTATTGTTAATCATTGAGAGTATCCCATTTCCCAAACCATCATTATTATTTAATAACTGTGTTTTAAATAATTACTAGTACATTTCTTCAACAAACAAGGGTGAAGATTAGTCGTTCTTTAAAGGATTTTCTATGTAAACAAACATTCAAATTCCACACACACCAGTGGTGGCGAGTTTGCAAAAAATGCGTTCAAGGTACTACTACATCACGAAAGTACTACTCCTGACACACAATGTTTTAAAATCTTGCAAAAATATTTAAAATATAATTTATTTCCTTCTACATATTGTAGAATTGAGCATTGCATAAAGGTGCCCGTAAAGACGAAAAATATATTCTTGATGCCAAGAAAAACTCCTCGTGTTGCGGCCCACGAAGCTTTCAAACAAAGCGGGCTTGGATTCACTTAAATATTTTTTTCACACACAGCTGCTCGTCACTGGTCGAGTGACCAAACACCTCAAATCTGACGATGACGCTGCTAAAATAAATAACACGGGCATCGGCCAGCTAACAGCGTGGACAATAACAAAAAACTTGTTTAAATTTAGATATTTGCTTTTGGCAATAAAACATCTACTACGTGAAACCATGCTCTTTAATCTTTTTAATCCTTTCTAACACTTACTCTTCCAATACAACCAACTAGGTTTAAGATGAGACGTTCACTGTTAGAACACTGTTTAAAATGTTTGCTGTTTTAAAAGAGGGTTGTTTAAAAGTGCTGTTGTTTAAGGTTTAAACAACATTGTTTATTTTTTGTTATAACATGTTGTCTTACACAAGGTTGTATAAGTTTTAAAAACAAGTTTTTAAACACTCGCATCTTTAACTCACATGCTTTTACCCTGGTCATCGCTCAACCTTGTTTAGAAAAAAGTCAAATTAAAAACAACTTGTTTAAAAAATGAAAAACTGAGCTTAAAACTTTTAAACACGTTGCGTACTTTTTAAACAGGTTGAGCGATGACCAGGTAACCAGTGTTGGTTTAAAAGTTTAAACAACTTGCTTAATTTTGTTCTAACAGTGTTTCTTAAAGGGGATTGCTATTTCAGTCTTTATTCCTTCTTTAACGCACATGAACGAACACAGACATACGCTATCATTTAACATGTCAACAAACTAGGGTGAAGATGAG